>PYUH01000084.1:764375-801992 GCA_016808085.1 Suaeda aralocaspica | reverse complement strand
AACAACCACAACAACAACAACAACCACAAAATGAACTACCACAACCACAACCACAACAACAGCAACAACAACAACCAAAACAAGAACAACCAAAACCCCATCCACAACAACAACAACAACCACAACTACCACTACAACAACAACAACAACCACAACCACAACCACTACCACATCCACAACCACAACTAACACCACAACCACAACAACAACAACGACAACAACAACAACAACCACAACCACAACAACCACAACAACAACAACAACAACAACAACAACCACAACCACAACCGCAACCATAAGCATAACAACTACAACAACAACCACAACCACAACCATAACCACAACAACTACAACAACAACAACAACAACAACAACAACAACAACAACCACAACAACCACAACAACAACAAAAACAACAACAACAACCACAACAACGACCACAACAATAATAACCTTAACCACAACCACAACCACAACAACCACGACAACCATAACAACAACAACAGCTACAACAACCACAACCACAACCACAACCACAACGACAACCGCAACCACAACAACAACAACAACAACAACAACAACCACAACAAGATTAACCACAACCACAACAACAACAACAACAACAACCATAACAACAACAACAACAACAACAACCACAACCACAACAACTACAATAACAACAGCAACAGCAACAACCACAACCACAACCACAACCACAACCACAACCACAACCACAACAACAACAACAACCACAACAACCATAACAACAACAGCAACAACAACCAGAACCATAACCACAACGACAACGACAACCACAACAACAACAACAACAACAACAATAACAACAACAACAACAACAACCACAACAAGAATAACCATTTGAGATATTATTGCCAATTTTTGTCTATATACTTTAAAGGTATTTTGCACATCTATGGTTTGATTTGTATTCAGTTATGTCTCATATTACATGGCATTGAAGATACCTTAATTGTAGGTTGTATGATCGGTTCCAAAATAAATATGTAAAATATGGCAAGAAAGTGCAGTTGACACTTGTAGGGGCCCCGGATTTTAGGGTCCCAAATTTTTTGGTCACCTTTCCCAAACCGTCCATAGGTCAAGTTAGAGCTAAAAAATTGGCAAGAAAGGTGAAATGGACTTTTTTAGAAGTATTTTGCAAAAAAAAACAAGAGCGCAGGAATTTCAATCGCGCTAGTGTGGTAGCGTGACAGAGTTTGTCACATTGACTGTGCAGCGCTATAAAGTTTGTCGCGCTGCAGGTGTTGCGCGGAAAGCTTTGTGACGCTGCGACGTTAGCGTGACAAAGTCTGTCGCGCTACGCTACTTTGGTGTTTTTTTTTGTTTTTTTAATTATCTTTTTTTTATTGAGATAATAATATACGAATACGGACGATGCTAGTAAGGAGTCGCCAATGAGTTTTAGGAATCAAACTCATAAACCGTGTATTTAGATTGATTACGAATGGGACACGAATACGGGACGATAATCTAAATTGCACGAATAACCCTTTCGATCCCATGGGGATGACTCCAATTTATGATCTTATGAACCAAAGGTTGGATTCGGGAGTGAAGGTACTAATATGGCGGAGTGCGTCATATTAGCCCGTAGACGACCATTACTAGTTTTCTCTCAATTATACACAAATTATATAAAGAACCACAAAATAATAATTTACAACCTAACACAAAATTACTATTATTAAGGTGAAATCACATAAAACCTAATAATTTATTCATATCGTCGTTAAGATTACNTTAGTCAAATCGTCGTTAAGATTAATTCAAGGTTCCTAGCATGATACAATTTGTCCAAAACAATTATCTTGATTTAATGTGATACATTAATTCAAATTGAGTCCTTTCACAAAAATAAAATGATAAAAGCGGTAAATGATTCGGAAAACCAACAACAACAAATCCACAAGTTTGATTTTTGGGGCTCTCAGGAAACGTACCACTTCCCGTATGAAGACTAGAGTCGTCGAGTGTTAATTTGGGCACAGTCGAATTATTGTTTCAATATTATCAAAATTTGTAGCAACTTTTTTAAAATAAATAACAAATAAATAATAAATAATTATTATAAAAAATAAGGTTGTTTAAAAGTAATAATCGGATTAATTAAGTATGAGGAAGAAAGTGAGTTAAAAAATGTGTTGAGAAATGAAGGAAATGAGGGTTTTTATAACACCGTGGGAACCCTAATCACGCTGGGCTGCTAGCGTGGTACGCCGAATCGCGCTGGCCCAGTAGCGCAGGGAACCCTACAACGCTACTAGGGTAGCGCTGTTAGCTTGTCAGGCTGAACTGTCAGCGTGACTAAATTAACCGCGCTACGTTTTTGAAACATCTTTTTTTTTAATTTTATTTATTATTATTATTATTATTATTATTATCATTATTATTATTATTATTATTATTATTATTATTATTATTATTATTATTATTATTATTATTTTATTCATTTATTTAAAACGAAAAATTTATGGGAATAATCCCACCTTTTGGACTTTCACTCATTTTGGTCCCACCTTTAGATTATCTAGTTATAATCCCACCTTTGCAACCTTCCTTCTCATTTTGGTCCCATTTACCTATGACTGGGTGAAACGGTTAAAGGCTTCCTTTTTTTTCTCTTTTGTTTTGTTTTTTATAACTGAATTTTCACTTAATTTCCCACCAAACTTATTCTTCAATGTTCTTCATCATCTACATTCGCCCTTCTACTAAGCTCCTCATTCCCCATTAACTTCATTCAATTCTCCAATTGAATTCTCTCTCATTTGCACATTTTCGTTGAAACGTGTTGAAGTTGGAGTGATTTCCAGAGGCTAAGGCTGCGTAAGGTTAGAGTTGCAATTGATTTTGATGAGTATTGTATAAAATTACGTTTATTAATGCAGTGCTCTTTAATTTTGTCTGTGATTGAATCCATTGAATTACAAATTGAGTAATTATTGGGTTAATGGTTGTTAAATTGTGGTTAATTGTTGGGTTAATTGGGGTTTAATTCGAATTTTGTTGTTAAATTTTGTGTAGTTAAATTCAGTTCTATTTTTTGATGCAGTTGTACTAATGGACATGATTGTAACTCTGAAATTCTGGCATGGGGGTTTGTTCAAAAGAGATGAGTTTCGGGTGTTGAGATATGTGGGTAGTTAGTGTAGAACTTTTGCTGTTGATGGTGACCAATTGTCTTGGTTTGAGTTACTTGATCTTGCTAAAAGTTGTGGTCAATATGATAAGGTTGAGAGTATACAATACCACATTCCTAACAAATCATTAGAACAAGGGTTGAGGAATGTGTTTAGTGATAGTGAGGTGAGGGAAATGGTTTCATTAGCTTATGAAAAAAGGGTGTTGAATTTGTATATGGTCCATGGGGTTAATGAGCTTGAATTTGTCCCAATTCCTACTCAGCAGAGTGAACTCCCAAGCACACCAGTAAGTAAAAAAAACTCACCTAAAAACAGTTACAGGAAAAAACTAACTCCAAAGAGGGCCCCACAACCACTTAGGAAAAGTCCAAGGAATAAACAACCTGTAGAATCTCCATCATCACAAAAAGCATCGAATCCACAACTAACTTCCTCTTCTCCATTAAAGTCCACAGAAAACCCTAATTCTTTCATTCCTACCCAAGCCTCACAAACTGCAAAATCAATCAAAAAACCACATCCACCACACAGTACCTCCAAACCAGTTCCACATGATTATGAGTGGGAGGATAATAGACCAGAAAGTCCTTTAAGAGTTGAGGAGTTAGTGAATGAGGGAGTTGAAGTTTCTGAGGATGAATCTGATCCAGACTATTTTGAGGAAGTGAATGATGATAGTGAGGAAGAGGATGAGAACGGTGAGTATGAGAAGTATGTAGATGTTGATGAGTTTGCAGAAGTGGAAGAGGAAGATGAGTTGGAGCAAGATGATGGTGGAGAGTCATCAGATGAAGAGTTCCAAACTGCTAAGGAAAGAGTGAGGGGATGTAAGGCTCATTTAGCTTAGATTGCACAACAATTGCAAACAGAAGCAGAGGAGGGGAAGTGCATTAACAAACATGGTGAATCTGAACCTGAGACTGAAAACAGAGCTGAGGGTGGTGGGGGTGTGAGTGAGTATGAAGACTCAGAGGATGACATTCATAAACCACCAACTAGTGATGATGAAAACACCTTATAGAGTAGAAGAGATAGGAGAGGTGATTTAGTTAGTTGTGATACAGATTTCAGAACTTTTCAGTGGAAAGTTGGTTAAAGATTCCCAAATAGGGAGCTGTTTAAGGAAGCTGTGATCAAGTATGCTGTGCACCAAGGGAGGAACTTGAGTTTTGTGGTGAGCAATAAGAATAGGGGCAACAGAGTGGGTGCTAAGTGCATTAAAAGTTGTCCCTTCAAAGTGTATGGGTCATGGGACAGTAGAAGGGCCACTTATGTAGTGAAAAGTATTGTTGACGAGCACACTTGTACCAGAAACATGGAAAGGAACAAACAACTTAAGTCTTCATGGGTTACAAGTCAGTTTTTGGAACTTTTTAAAGCAAGGCCACACATTCCAGCAAAAGAAATACAAGAAATAATTAGAAGAGCTTATAGATGTGTTGTGAATAAGGGGTTTGCTTATAAGATCAAGTATTATGCACATGAACAACTACATGGCTCAATGAAATCACATTACAGTAAAGTTGGGAACTACATTGAAGCCATCCACAAATCCAGCCCAGACAGTGTAATAGAGCTTGTAATTGAACCAAAAAAAGTACACCCACCTATTTTCCAAAGATTGTTAATGTCATTTGAGGGGTTAAGGAAGGGATGGATAGAGGGTTGTAGAAAAATCATTTGTATAGATGCATGCTTTCTTAAGACTTTCCTAGGAGGTCAGTTACTTGTAGCTGTGGGGAGGGATACAAATGAACAGATGTATCCAATTGCTTGGTGCAGTTGTGGAGGCTGAGAACAACTCTTCATGGGAGTGGTTTATAAAAGCTTTGCAAACAGCCTTACATCTGGGTGATGGATCAGACACAATAATTATAAGTGATGAAAATCAGGTAATTCACACTTGTTACATGCATGAATCTGTTCTTTTGAACAATGTTGTTGTTACATTTTCACACCTCTTACATGCATGCATTGTTGTTACTCATTGCAGTCAATACTCTCAAATGTGGCAACTGTACTGCCAATGGCTGAGCACAGGCATTGTGCAAGGCATATATTTGCTTTGTGGCATAAGAAATTCAAAGGTGATGAGATGAAGTTAGCCTTTTGGAAGATATCTAAGGCTTATAACATTGCTGATTATAATGAAGGGATAGAAAAGTTGAGACAGTTGGATGAAGCTGCTGTAATTGCCTTCAACTCTTACAATCCTAAGTGTTTTTGTAGAGCTTTTTTGAGCACTAGGGTGAAGTCAGATGTAATCACAAACATGGCAGAGACTTTCAATGGCTACATCATCAATGCAAGGACTAAGCATTTGATCTCAATGATGGAAGACATTAGAGCAATGTTGATGCAAAGATTAGTAGTGAAAAGGGAGGAGATGCAGAAGTGGAAGACAGTGATATGCCCAAGGGTCCAACTGAAGGTGGAGAAGAGCAAAAAAATTGCTGCATACTGTGAAGTGATCCCATCATCCCCCACATTGTTTCAAGTCAACAATAACATGGACAGCTTGACTGTTGACTTGCAAGAGAAGACATGCACATGCAGGAGGTGGGACATGACTGGAGTCCCTTGTGGTCATGCTGCTGCTTGCATTTTCTTCCTCCATTAAAATGTGGAAGACTATGTTGATAGCTCCTTCACAAAAGACACTTATATGGTAGCATACAACAACACCATCCATCCCATTGAAGGAGAAAGGCATTGGCCATCTGTAAACTTGCCATTGGACCCTCCCCCAATTAAGGTAGGTACTGGAAGGCCAAGAAAAAACAGGAGGAAAGCTCCCCAAGAGAAGCCAAAGAACTCAGGGAAATTGTCCAGGCATGGGATAAAGATGACTTGCACCTTGTGTAAACAAAAGGGACATAACAAAAGGAGATGCAGCAATAGGGACAATGTACAACCTGATGAGCCACCACAAAAAAGGGGGAGAGGGAAACCTAGAGCTTCTAATGAACCTGTGAACAGGGAGGTTGCATCAAGAGTAGCACAACCAACCATGATGGGGAGGGAAAACAGAGCAATAAGGGGTGGAAGAGGTTCAAGGGGAGGGGAATCATTAGTCACACTGATTCAGCAACAACAACAGAGGGTGGGGGTGGAACAGCTGCTAGGGGAAGAGGTGGTAGGGGAAGAGGCAAGGTATGAACCTCTGCACTTTGCTAGTTCTGTTTTACATATTTAGGAATACATTTTCTGAACTTCTTAAACTTGTAATTGCGGTTCATTCTGCTGTTACAAGTCAACATACCACAAGCATGACTGGAGACCCTAATTCTGCCTCAACTTGCCCTCCAGGAAGCCAACCATCAGTGATAAGTTGATGTTGTAATAGAAGGCAAATGTTAGCCTATGTGTATGTATGGTGTTTGTTGATTAAGTATTTGGTTAGTTTTTGAAAATGTGGTTAGAAGCACATTTTTGGTTGGTTATGGTTGTTTAATTGTAATGGTGGACAAAATCATGTATGTTTATGTTTAATGAATTGTAATGTTTTATGACTCAATTGCAAACCATTTATGGTGCCTTAATGTTTAGATGTCAAATATTCCTTGTGAGTGAAGTTGTTAATGCTACGATTTGTTCCACATAATATGTGGTTTTGTCATACAACACAAAACAATTGTGCAACATCAAATAAAGCTAACCATGTTTCAATTGCATTCATCATGTTTTTACATCATACAATATATAATAATAAGGCACTCATTCTTCATGATCCACCCTAATGAGTGGACTATAAAAAACCAAAAAAAACCACCTTTCAATCAAGACTAACAACCACTAACTAACTACTTCTTCAACATCTGATAAAAGCTGAAAAACATCCAAGACAACACCAAGCACACCACCCACTTCTTGTCTGCCCTTGCTGAGCTAATTATCTGTATAGTTTCATGGTTTTCAATGGCAAGTTCAACCACATCATCCTCAAGCATTTTTTTTGGATGATTCAAGTTGCTTCACCCTACTTATCAGCATCTCTTTCTCCATTTCTAGTTCAGCAATGGTGACATCCTTCTCAAACAATCGTTGCTGCAAGTCAAGTAGCTCATCCACCTCATTTGCCCACTTGTAAAAACCGCAATGCTTTTGGTACACACAAAAGCCCTAATTAAAAACTAATTCACAAATCCCTAACTAAATTGGAAAAATACTTCAAAAAATTGGATTAAAACTTAACAAATTTGAAAAGAATTAACAACTTACTGGCCAATACGCACAACCATAAAATCGCTTTCCATAAGTTGGCCCATTGTACTTGATCGTCCTCAATGGAGCTGGCTCATTGTGATGGCACTTCAATGGAGCTAGTTGAATGTCAGACACTGATCTTGACCTGGAGAAAGAAGCAGAGTGACTTGAAGAAGCCATGGTAGCTGGTTGAATGTCAAACTTAAAAAAATTGAAGATGAGTGATGTGAGGAATTGAGACACAGAACAAAGAGAGTGAAAGGTGATGAATTAAGAGAGGGGTAAATGTGAGGAACAAAGACTTAAATAAAATGTAGTTGCCAATAATAAATAGGAAGCAACGGTCAAAACACATTAACCAAGGTCAAATTACAACAGGCAAAAATGCTTACCTGCTAAAACCTTAAACAGCCGATCATTTTTAAAGTGGGACCAAAATGAGAAGGAAGGTTGCAAAGGTGGGATTATAACTAGATAATCTAAAGGTGGGACTAAAATGAGCGAAAGTCCAAAAGGTGGGATTATTCCCATAAATTTTTCCTATTTAAAATAGTAAAAGAGGCATTTGGATAAAAAGGTCCATGAAATAAGAATGAGATTTATTTTTAAGCCCAAGTATACTCGATTATCCAATCTTCTAGAGAAATGAGTTTTTTAATCATCATAGAGTCCTGCCGCGGGACAGGGGACTAAATTAGGTGTCTACAGTCAGCCCCCACTTTGATTGAGTTTGAGTAAGACGACAATCAAAGTATGCTCGAATCATTTTCCGAGGCTTTCATATCCAGAGCCATGAGCTCCTCATTAACCAATGGGCGTAGCAAATTTTAGAGCAAAGGCTCTCGAAACTGAAATCGAATATAAATTCGCTTATTTATCAAAACACTTAGCAAATAAATTAGTATTAGTATTTTGGAATAAGTTTTCTTTTGACTGGAAATAAGGTAATAAATTCTCTCATTATCACTATTTTGACAAAATTCGCTTATTTACTTAAATTATTGAAAAAATGTATTAAATTCGCTTATTTATTACTATTTTGAGTAAATTTGCTTATTTACTAACATTATTGAAAAAATGTAATAAAGTCGTTTATTTATTACTATTTGTAATAAATTCGCTTATTTATTATTATTTTGAGTAAATTCGCTTATTTACCGAAAATATTGAAAAAAATGTAATAAATTTGTTTGTTTATTACTATTTGGAGTAAATTCGCTTATTTACTGAATTTATTGAAAAAATGAAATAAATTCGCTTATTTATTACTACTTTGAGTAAATTCGCTTATTTACCGATATTAATGAAAAATGTAATAAATTCGCTTATTTATTACTATTTTGAGTAAATTCGCTTATTTACCGAAAATATTGAAAAAATGTAATAAATTCGTTTATTTATTACTATTTGGAGTAAATTCGCTTATTTAGTGATATTATTGAAAAAATGTAATAAATTTGCTTATTTATTACTATTTTGAGTAAACTCGCTTATTTACCGAAAATATGGACAAAAGCTCACAAGGTGGTCATGAGGTAACACCTTATCCTAATGTAATCCAGTTTTGGAACATTTGGAATAAAGCATGAGAAAAAGATCACCATCAAGAATCAAGTCCAAAGCAAAACAAATACAACGAAACTCACGAACTGCGCCAGCCGTGTAGCGTCGTTGCAGCAACCACACTGAAGAAGTAGCGCGGCAAATCCTGTGGCGCTGAGCCTGTCAGCGTGACTCCTCCACCAACGCCATAAGGTCAGCGTGCTATTCTTTACTGTGTTGTGTTGTGGTTGTTGCTTGATTTACAAATGTTGATGTTGAAATTATGCTGTGCAGGTAGCGAGGTTGGTTTATTAGCGCTCGGGGAGTAGCGCTTCTAGTGTAACCGCGCTGAGCAGGTAGCGTGTTCAACCAAACAACGCTGGAGCTGCAGCGCTGGTCCTTCAACCACGCTGTGAGTTTTTTTTTTTTTAATCAAATATTGAGCTTATATAAAATTAAGTCCAATAATCCATAGAAGTGGGTTTTATTGTTCATCATGAAGTCTTACCACGAGACCATGGACTAAATTAGATGTCTACAGTTAGCCCCCACTTTGATTGAGTCTAAGTAAGACGAAAATCAAAGTATGCTCGAATCGCTTTTCGAGACTTCCATATTCGGAACCGAGGGCTCCTTATTAACCAATGGGTGTATCAAGATTTTTTGGAATAGTTATTTTCTAATTAATCGACTTTCTTACTTTGAAATCGAAATATAGAAAATGAGTTTTAATAAATTCGTTTATTTATTAAAACATTGTAAATTCAATTTTATAAGCAAAAGTAATATATTAGTCTATTTATTACTAATCTAGTAAATTCTCTTATTTACTAAAATATCTGAACACAAAGGGTAATAAATTCGCTTATTTATTACTATTTTAGTAAATTCGTTTATTTACTAAGAATATTTGAAGAAATGGTAATAAATTTGCTTATTTATTACTATTTTAGTAAATTCACTTATTTACCAAAGAAGTGTTTGAAAAAAAAGGTAATAAATTCGCTTATTTATTACTATTTTAGTAAATTCGCTTATTTACTAAAGAGGTGTTTGAAGAAAAGATAATAAATTCGCTTATTTATTACTATTTTTGTAAATTCGCTTATTTACGAAAAAAGTGTTTGAAAAAAATGTAATAAATTCGCTTATTTATTACTATTTTGAGTAAATTCGCTTATTTACTGAAATTATTGAAAAAAATGTAATAAATTCGCTTATTTATTACTATTTTGAAGTAAATTCGCTTATTTACTAGAATTGTTGACAAAAGCTAATGACGTTGTCATAAAATCATAAACCTTAACTCAATTTATTTTTCCTTTTGAGTATTTTGGATAAAGGAGTGAGAAAAGGGATTAACATCAAAAACAAAGTCAAAACATTTGATAATACAACAAAGCACAGTCAAGAGCGCTAGCCTTGTACCGTCACAAAGCCAACCATGCGGATGCGTCAACGTGACAGTAGAAACAGCGCTAAGACCTTCAGCACGGTTGCTGCTATCACGCTCCCAAGTGAGCGTTTCTTCATTTGTTGTGTTTGAAATGTTGCTTAAATTATAAAAGTTGATGTTGAATTGATAATACATGGTAGTGTTGTGTAGGGACATTGGCGTGCATTGGTTTCATTGCTGGCCTTGAGTGATGGCGCTGTCGAATTAGTCGCGCTACATGTTGTAGCGTGGTAGAGTTAGTCGCGCTACTGAGGCAGCGTGTTTGGGTTTGTGACGCTTAGGTGTAAGCGTGGCACATTGTCTTGCGCTACTCTGCTTTTCCTTTAAGTGCTTCTTCTTTTGTAATGTAAGTGCTTCTATCTCAAACATTCTTTAATTAAGATAATTTTGAGAAATATGAGATGAATTTGTGCTTACATGTTGATTTAGAGAATTATTTGTTATAACTTATTTAAATGTAGTCATACAAATGTTCGAGCATATGAAAAAAAAAGTTTGTTTTATAACAGGTTATTGAAGAATGCTCCAAGCAGTATGCTTTTATTTTATTAAACAAAAGTGCTTTGGCAAATGATTCTCTAAATGATGTTATAGAATGAAGTATAATGCTCCATGAACTATTGAGAAGTGCTCTTGATTAGTTTATTATAAGAGTAATGGGCTCTTAATTAATAATCAAAAAGTGAAAATGCTCTTGATTAATTTATTTTAATTATAAGAGTAATGAGCTCTTAATTTATAACCAAAAATGAAAATGCTCTTAATATTTATGATGCAACGTGCTCCAAGAATAAGAAATCAATTATCCCATCATTTGGTATGATAAAAGTAAAAATGCTCTTAATTTTACCTCAAATAACATAGCGCAAGAAAATTAGTTGCGCTGCTGCTGTAGCGTGACAAACTTTGTTGCGCTACGCTATGGAGCGCTGAAAATTTTGTGGCGCTCTTCATTTAGTGCTACAAAGTCTGTGATGCTACGCCTTTCTAATTTTCTAGCTCTTTTTTTTTTTTTTTTGTGAAAGCTTTTCAATTTTAACTTCATTAATTGTTCTTGTATCATTGATTGAACCTTGAGCCTTTTACCTTTGACATATAACTAATGAGCTATATTTTGAGACCGAGGGTCCGAGTAGGGGGGGATGGCAATAGTTTGTGGAGGGTTATCCGACATACTCCCAAAAAATAATCGCCAAAATGAAGTTTCAAGTGAGACAACTTCCATGTTTTTTTTCCATAAGGGGAAACAAGCAAATGTCATAAGCTTAATGAGATTTTGAAGCAAGTCGCTTCATGACTAATTTTGAAAAGAACGTAGCCCCCAGGTTGTATAAGGTGGTGTAAGTATGGAGACTTGTAGCAACAAGAAAGGTCACAAATATGTATGCAAAGCTAGCTAGAAGAGTATGTACAAGTTAGTTATATGCTCAAATTAGCTACAAATAAGCACGGGGAAAACAACCAAAAAATATGCACAAATGAACACGGAGGTGCCATAGCATGAGTTAGTAGGAAGCAAGGGATGGGGGTGTCTCAACTTTCCCTAAATCGATTTTTTTTTTTTTTTGAAAAAAACATGATTATTTTTTTGTACGAGGAGAATGAGGAAGAAAGAATAGTAGAAGTTAAGGATCCAAAATTGATTACAGTTGTTGTATAATATGCTTGACAACGATTATGATTCAAAGGGGAATGATTTTAGCTTGCTCATTTGTTCTTAGATTATGAGCCATCATCTTATACTTTCGTGATTGTCTTGTTTGAGAAGTTTGTTTCAAATTCAACTATTGGCTATTAGTAATGTGAATCTCTTTAGAGAAATAAGAAATCAATATTATAAATGCTTGCTTAAGTTTTGAAGTGTTGAATATGATAATGCTTGAAGTAGACGAGTTGCCAAGTTTATGAAGACCAAAACTAGAAGAGATAGGAAAGATTTTGGCTATGAGAGGATGATATGGTGTCAAAGTGATGCTTCATGCTGCCATGGATAGGCATAAGATAGCTATGAAAATTCATTCTTTAAGAGAAAATGAAGAAGTTGGATGATTTTGCGGAATAATAAGGAATNATGATTTTGCGGAATAAAAAGGAATGAGTAAAGGAAGTATGTGAGTGTTTGAGTTAAAAGATGACACTACAAGAGTTGATGATGATGAGCATGAGAAAGGAAAGAAGCTTGATGAAGAAGAGTATGTGTGAAATAAGGAAAGAAGGATGATATGTGTAGAAGAACATGACTTCCATTATGTGACATTAAGGCAATTTTCTTTTAAGGACGGTTGTGCGTCCTAAAATAAAACAGTATCCAAGACCTTAGGTGAGTCTTGTGTTCAAAGGACCCTTTTTTTTCATGGGCCCTTAAAATTTTACTCATGTTACCTGTCCTTAAGATGTAGGACTATTAAGACCGCACCTTATGAAATGTTGCATACGTATCCAATTTGAGTTGGAATCAGGTCTTACGTAGCTCTTGCTTCTAAGTTATTGATGTGTTAAAGGTAAAGACACAAGGTTTTTACAATTTTGTTACACCTCAAGGAGGGCTTTTTCAGGGTTGTATCGTGGCTAAGCTTAGGGTGTAAGAAAGAAATGGAAAAGAAGGCTCAAATACCCATAATTAACCCAAACTATGCTACAAACTTGTTCTTAAACTTGAGCAACTCTATTATTTAAAATTTTACTTGTTGACAACTTTTCATGCATTTCCATTTGTTTGAATTGAAAATCAGAGCTGCTTTAACATTATATATTTGCTTTATGGAGTTGCTTTTTAATTTATGTCCTCGTAGCATTCCCATCCCCAGGCTAAGTTTGATGTAGGTTGAAAGAAACAAGCTATGTGTTTAGGCACAAACGGGCTACCAAGAAAGTGGATCATAATATAGGTTATTCAAGATAAGGGAGACATTTTTAGGGTTTCAAAGGTGCCTCTTATGTTGGTGTATTGCATCTTTAAATAAACACTAAGTGGACTTGGAGTGAGCCCCCAATTTTTGAGACTTAAATTGAGCCTCAATTAAACTTTTAGGCTCGTGACGACTGAGTCTATGGTTAATAAAGTAAAGTTTTTTTCCCAAAAGAGAACTTATTTGAACCACTTTTCTTTAATAACTTAATTAAGTAATTGACACATTTAATTTAAAGGATGTAAAATATAGAGTAAGTTGTTCAAGGTGTGGATGCGTCAAATTGAGGGTGCATTTGATATGAACAACGTAGTCTATATTATGCCAATTATGCTTTAACTTGTTCTTGATTGCCATGTTGATTAACTCAACTTGATGAGTTCATTCACTTGTAATTGTTTAAGCAAGATGATGAGTAGAGAGAGAATGTACAATTTGAAGATGAAATAAATTTTATTTTATTGATAGTTGAAATTAGTACATAAATGATACTTGGCAGCAAAAGTCTCAAACTCTACCATGAAAGAAGGAGAAAAGAAAAGAGAGAAATTAAACTAGGAAAGTGAATGGAGTTCTAGTTTTGGTCCAAATCATGTTTCTTGTATGTACGCGTTTACATCGTCTTGAATAATGTTCTTCGGATTTTCTTGAGCTTGCATTTGAAGAATTTTAAATAATGACCATAATTGGTTGGAAATTCGTTATATTTCAGTCCAAACTATAGACCTTGGGTCTATTGATCAATAGGTTCTAAATCAAACATTTAGGAGTAGGTTGAACCATGGGCTCATAATTGAAACACTTAGAATGATGCGTTTGATGCAAAGGTGGGATGGAGTGTTTAATATAGCACATATTATCACTTTCTAAAGCAAACAAATTTTCTTTTGTTTACATTAGGCATTGTTTCATCATTTTGTATGCCAATAATATGTAGCAACCCTTGCAATTTCATTTTATAATTATTGCACTTACAAGAATGTGTTAATAGATAAAATGTTGAAAAAAAAAAACCAAAGTGGGTTCTTATTGAACCATAACGGGCTCTAAAATAACTTAAAGCCCTTTTAGTTGGGGTTAATTATGATTTAAATGTATATGAGTAATTTCAAATAAATACTACATATTCATCAAAACTATTCAAATACATGACTTTTTAGCGCAAAAAAAGTTCTAGCGCTAGCTTTGTAGCGTGACAAAAGAAGTAGCGCTAGCAAGGTAGCGTTATTAAACTTGTGATGCTAATAGTGTAGCGCAATTAGAAGAGTTGCGCTGTTTGTGTAGCGTTTTAGAGTTACGCTGCAAGTTTCTATTGCTTTTTGCTAAGTTATCATTAGATTTGTATTTAATGGGTTTGGATTCATGTCCTTGTTGCCCATATATACGTTATTTAGGCCTAAATGGGCCTATTATTAGACCGAACTTTTGAAAGATTGGTGATGATGTTATTTGTATGTGAGTCATTAAAAACATTGATCAAAATCGTGCATTGTCAAGCAATTAGTAATTTTCTGATTATCATTATTGGATCCTTACAAAGAGATGATGAGGGAAGACAAAAAAAGATAGAAGAAAAGTAGAAGAAAAAAGAAACGAGACTCAACAATTAGAGATAACAATCAAGGTTAATTGATGGGAAGCTCATAGGAAAAATAAAAAATTAATAAAAAATATAAATATCATAACTAACCTTGATGGATTTTTTTTTTTGAGTTTAAAAAAAATAAAATTTCTAAGTGTTTGATTTTTTGAAAATAATACAAGGGAAAGTGAGATAGTTAGATTTATTAGAAATTTGGAATTAAACTAATAAAATTCTAAATGAAAGGAATTAATTAGTAAATTTCCAAAAGATTCGAATTATATTAAAAATCTCAAAAAGTTAAAGTATTTTTGAAATCGTTAATATTATTTGAATTTTCTAATAAATGTTAAGTGTATAAGTTAGTTTCTATTTAATCANAAGTCGCCACTGTAGGGGCCCCGGATTTTAGGGTCCCAAATTTTTTGGTCACCTTTCCCAAACCGTCCATAGGCCAAGTTAGACCTGTAGGGGCCCCGGATTTTAGGGTCCCAAAATTTTTTGTTCACCTTTCCCAAACCGTCCATAGGTCAAGTTAGACCTAAAAAATTGGCTGAAGGAAAGGTGAAATGGACTTTTTTAGAAGTATTTTGCAAAAAAACAGGAGCGCAGGAATTTCAGTCGCGCTAGCGTGGTAGCGTGACAGAGTTTGTCACGTTGACTGTGCAGCGTTACCAAGCTTGTCACGCTGCAGGTGCAGCGCGGCAGACTTTGTGACGTTGCGACGTTAGCGTGACAAAGTCTGTCGCGCTACGCTATTTTTGTGTTTGTTTTTTGCTCTTTTTTTCGAGTGAGATAAAAATATACGAATACGGACGATGCTAGTAAGAAGTCGCCAACGAGTTTTAGGAACTAAACTCATAAATCGTGTATTTAGATTCGATACAAATGGGACTCGAATAAGGGACGTTTGTCTAAATTGCACGGAAATCCTCTCCGACCCCATGGGGATGACTCTAAGTTGCGGTCGAGCGAACCAAAGATTGGACTCGGGGGCGAAGGAACTAACATGACGGACTGCGTCGGGTTAGCCCATAAGCGGTAATTACTAGTTTCCTCTTAACCATACAGAAATTACATTTAGAATCACACAAAAATATCAATTACAAAATTCACAAGAAAAAAAGCATTAAATTGTTAGTGAATCAAAAAAAAAAAAAACTAATTAATTTAACTCAAACCGTTATTAAAATCAATTTAAGGAGCCTTACATGATTAGATTTGTCCGAAAGAATTATCTTGATTAAGCGTTGCAAACAATCAATTTTAAGTCCTTTAACAATAATAACGTGATAAAGCAGTAAATAAATAGTGAAACAACAGCTTAAAAGTCCATAAACATGATTTTTAGGGCTCTCAGGAAACGTACCACTTATCGAGTATTAATTTGGGCGGAGTTTCGAATTATTGTTTCAATATTATTAAAATTATTAGCCACTTTTTAGTAAAATAAATAGCAAATAAAATAATAAATAATTATAATAAAAAAAAGGTTGTTAAAAGCAATAATCGGATTATTTAAGTATGACGAAGAAAGTGAGTTAAAAAAAATCTCGAGAAACGAAGGAAATGAGGGTTTTTATAACAGCGTGAGAACCCTAATCGCGCTGGGCTGCTAGTGTGGTACGCCGTATCACGCTGGCCNCTAGCGTGGTACGCCGTATCACGCTGGCCCAGTAGCGCAGGGAACCCTACAACGCTACTAGGGTAGCGCTGTTAGCTTAGTCATGCTGAGCTGTCAGCGTGAGTAAATTAACCGCACTACGTTTTTGAAACATCTTTTTTTTTTTTTCTTTTTTTTGTTTATTTTATTTATTATTATTATTATTATTATTATTATTATTATTATTATTTTATTCATTTATTTAAAATAGTAAAAGAGACATTTGGATAAAAAGGTCCGTGAAATAAGAATGAGATTTATTTTTAAGCCCAAGTATACTCGATTATCCAATCTTCTAGAGAAATGAGTTTTTTAATCATCATAGAGTCCTGCCGCGGGACAGGGGGACTAAATTAGGTGTGATTTCCGTGCAATTTAGACAAACGTCCCTTATTCGAGTCCCATTCGTATCGAATCTAAATACACGATTTATGAGTTTAGTTCCTAAAACTCATTGGCGACTTCCTACTAGCATCGTCCGTATTCGTATATTTTTATCTCACTCGAAAAAAAGAGCAAAAAAAAAAAATAGCGTAGCGCGACTGAAATTCCTGCACTCCTGTTTTTTTTGCAAATTACTTCTAAAAAAGTCCATTTCACCTTTCCTTAAGCCAATTTTTTAGGTCTAACTTGACCTATGGACGGTTTGGGAAAGGTGAACAAAAAATTTTGGGACCCTAAAATCCGGGGCCCCTACAGGTCTAACGTGGCCTATGGACGGTTTGGGAAAGGTGACCAAAAAATTTGGGACCCTAAAATCCGGGGCCCCTACAAGTGTCCACTCATCCTAAATGTCGACTCGGAATGCAATTAATACTCTACGACCTTGACAGAGGATTCACTTCACAATAACCATAGCATGTGCATGAAGATCAAAAAGGACTTTAATAAGCTTGTAACGTGGCTACGGTGATGGGTAGGATAAAAATTTGGGATAATGTGGTGGAATGCGGGGTATACACATATAGAATCAAGGAAAACTGTCAATCATCAACATTCACAAACTTTTCTTTATATTCCAAAGCAATCGTCAACATTCTCCAACATCCAATTCAACCAAATCAAACCAAACTTTTCTTTATA
Source organism: Suaeda aralocaspica (assembly GCA_016808085.1). Taxonomy (NCBI): domain Eukaryota; kingdom Viridiplantae; phylum Streptophyta; class Magnoliopsida; order Caryophyllales; family Amaranthaceae; genus Suaeda; species Suaeda aralocaspica. Next base: position 784,366 of record PYUH01000084.1, on the reverse strand, counting down.
TTTCACATAAATACCATAAATCTCATAATTCAATCATCAACCACTTTTTCACAAACTTTAAACTTCTATTTTTTTTTTCTCTTTTTTTCATCATCTTCTTTTTTTTTTTTTCAACTTTATTATGCTTTCATAAATTTTTTTCTTCACTTTATTTTTCATGCATAATAAAACATAGTTTCACGACTCTTAATGATTCGTTTTTGCTTAGAATTCAATAAACAATAAACATAATCATCACACATACATAACTAGGCCATGAATAAAATATGACTTTTTAATTAACTACAACAACCTAGACATTGGTATGCAGAGCCTTATATGTGAAACTTTATAATTTAACTTCCATCAATAACATTTCTACTATTTCACCATCAATCCTCCATAACACCTTTCAAAACTTTATTTTAACAACATCTCAACTACTTCAAACTCCCCCAAACCAAGTTTGGGCATATAATGCATTATGCAAAAGGGCTAATAGGCTTGTAATGTTGCTAAAATAAAAATAAAAGGGATAAAAGCTCAAAACATGGGATCAAGGGAAAATTTAAATGTGGGAAATGAAATTATGAAGCTCAAAAGAAGAAATGAGAGCCTTTTATCATGCGCAACATACACAAAATCCACAATTAAAGCTACTAGAATCCAAAGTCAAACCCAAGATCATAATTGCACCAGGAACTAAGCACACATGAAAAGAAAATATGAATGAATTTATATTCAAAAGTGGCTCAAATCCTCCCGTTAACACAGTTCAAGTCCAAGACCCAAGCAAGGTTGAGAAGAGTTGACCAATAAAAGGAAATCAAGCAATCAAATTCAAGTCATACCCAACAAATCACACATGTGGATCCATCCGCAGTTAAGAGTCATAAAGTTTTCAAAAAAAGCACATGGGTACAGAAGTAGCCAATTCCGACAATAAAACTCAACTGGGACACGAATAATCCATTAAGTCAATTCTCTCTAAAATTAAATTTGAGAAAACAGTACAATCTTTTTGGTCACATGTAAACTCCCATTCCTAATGAATGTTACAAACCATGCAACAGTCCTAAGAAAGCAATAAAACTAAACTAAGAAAGCAGTTAAAACTAACTGAGCACACAAAACAAAACAAAAGAGAGGTTGGAATGATCTAACCAAGCCGGTATCAATTCCTAACAGGAGTCCAACTAAGTACTGAATCAATAATACATCCCGCTCGAATTATATCCTGAAAGAGGAAAAGAAACAAACCAATCTCCAAAGAAAAAGGTAAAAGAAAAAAGGAAAAAGAAAAAGAAGCTTAGAAGAAGAGATGGTGAAGATAAACCCACGTTTTTCAAATAGGACCACCCACGTTTGCAGTGGGAGGCTTTTAAGAGATGGTGAAGATGAAGGAAGACCTTAGAAGAAGCTTTCACTCCTCTAAGGCCACAAGAAGTCACATAAGACATTATGTGAACCCAGGAATTGGAAATAAGTTGACATACGCCAATGTCATATTTTTTGAAGAGATTAAAGATGAATAAGGAAGTGGGGAACCTAAGCCCTAAGTCAATAACCTCAGTATAAACAAGGAAGTAGTCTTCAAGGGCATCCAAAATAGTATCCCCCTTGTTAGGGATGATCAGTTCAAAATACTCATTATTAAAGATCAAATCACTACTCAGTTTATCTTTATTTAAACCATCTTCATATTCATCAGAGGTGACTACATCATCAGCACCAGGATAGGCACCTCTCTTCTTCTTAGGCTTGGAAGTGGTAGCCTCAGAAGCCTCTCTCTTCCTAGTAGGAATCTCCCTTACTTCCTCCTCAGGAGCTTCCTCTGCAGCTTCAGCATCCTCTCTTCCCTCAACCTGGGGAGTAGGATCTTGCTGATCAAGAGAATTCACATCTGACACTTCTGATGCTGGAACTCTCAAAGTAGCAGTTTGTTTAGTTCTTACCATTGCAACTTCCTGCACATGAAGATAAGGAAGTAGGAAAGACCCAGACAATAAATGATCAGAAACGACAGAATATTGAGTTCCAGCAGAAGAAGTAGTACGAGGAGAAGGAAGTAATTTAATAGAGTTCTCATTATTATTTGGGGAAGAAGAGGATGAAGAAGCCATTGATAGATTCAAAGGAAAATAAAGACAAAGAAGTAAAAGAAAAACAAGAAAGAAAAAGAATTCAGGTAAATACCTGAAAAAGAGAAGAAAACTAGGATCTACTGTTCACACCGGAAACCACCGCACCAACTCGCAGGAAATCGCACCATAGGTCGCCGAAAATCGCCTCTGAAGTTTCTAGGGAGTTTGAGAGGATTCATGGGAACTTTTAGAGAGAGAAAGTGAAGTAAAATGATTGAAAATGATTGCGAAACAATCATTTTCAATCATCATATATATATAGAAAATTTGAAGGGGTAGAAAAGTAAATTCCCCCTTCAAATTTGAATTTCCCCCCAAAACCTAAAGGGGGTGGTTGAAGCATTAATAACTGCAAAGGAAGGTTACAAAATAACTTCCGAAAGGGAAAGAGACATCAGTTGGGGCATGGATTATGGATCCAAACACCGAACTGAGGGGCAAATGATGTGGCACGCCAAATCATGCCACCTGTCAGCATAATACTGGGCCATGTGTCCACTAAAAGACCAAGTGGCACTGCCACCTGGCAATAACTAGACCACCAAGGTGGGCTCCACACGGCCACGTTTCGTTGTAAGATTGGGCCACATGTCCACAACAAATAATTAAAAGGAGAGCAACCTTCGCCACTTGTCGCAATCCTATTTGAGGTTATAAGGTATGGATAAAAGGAAGAATTTGGGCCTTGAGGCTTGATCAAGTATCAACCAATTAGACAATGACAAATGTCATTCTCCTATTTGTTAGCCTCCAAACCTAAAGGCTATAAATACCCCTCAAAATCATCATTCTGGGGGCATTGAATTTTCATTCATTCTTACGTCATACTAAGAGAATTTCTCTCACTAGTTTCCCTCTATAGATTACTAAGTTGTTAATTTGCCTTAATCCTCATACAAATACTTACTTAAGCATCGGAGGGGGAAAAAAATCCTACAAGAGTTTTATTCCCTTATTTTGCAGGAATCGAGGTCCGAGCCATCAGGAAGTGAACAAGTCAACGCCTGTCCGTCCGAAGTGTAGCCCTCTAGTTGCCTCTCCATGTATTCAATTGAAGTGACCCTACCAGGAACTCCTTCTACATCATGTAGACCTTTCTTACACACTACAGGTGCCGTCATTGATGCTAAAAATTGAATTGAAGTCTGACTTTTTTTGTAGGATATGATATATTAACTTTTAAACTCAATAATGCAATGAAAAATCCCATGTGTAAAGCAATCATGTCATAGAATTGATGTTGTGGATGAAATTATTATAGATGATATGCCTCGATCTCTTAATAAGGATCTTCTGGTGGTCATTCTATGCTTGGATTGTTTCTCAAGTGGAGGGGATTCTTAAGTTGATGCTATAGCCGATGACATAGATGGTGAAAAGATAAATCTAGAGGATAACCAGAGATACTTAAATGGCCACATCAAGGACGTTTCGTTAAGGAGGTAACACAACCTAAAATGAAACCCCTCCCCTCTAATTTGAAATATGCTTTCTTAGATGATTATAACCAGTCATAGTTAACTCTGGTGTAACTGATAGCCAATTGATAAATTGTTATATGTGCTTAAGTCTCACAAAAAAGGCTATTGGTTATACACTTGATTATTTGAATGGTATTAGCCCTGATTTTTGTATGCATAGAATTCATTTACAAGAACGTTAGAAACCTTGCATACAAGGACAGAAGGTGGTGAAGAATGAGGTCCTTAAACTCCTTGATGTTGGTAACATTTATGCTGTGCTGGATTCTAAGTGGGTAAGTCCAGTTCAGGTAGTCCCTAAGAAGGGAGGAACAATTGTTGTGCATGATGATAAGAATGAGCTAATTCCTACTAGAGTTATTACAGGTCGGCGTATGTGCATTGATTATAGAAAATTAAATGTAGCCACTAAAATAGATCATTTCCATCTACCTTTTCTTGATCAAATGTTAGAAAGGTTAGCAAAGAATAAATATTTCTGTTTTCTGGATGATTATTCAGGTTTTTTCCAAATTCCCATACATCTTGATGATAGAGAGAAAACAACTTTCACATACCCTTATGATACTTTTGTTTATCGTGGAATGCCTTTTGGTTTGTGTAGACACCTATATTTGCTCCCGTCAAACTATTGATGATTATTGTGTACCACGTCGCAAACATGTCCAATTCCTGAAAATCGATTGCTTGAAAATAAATAAATTACTATAAATCATCGTCGAAAGGGGCTAACCGATGATGAGTTATAACTGTTGAAATACACTTAAAATAATTATATAATTTTCATTTTCATTATATTTTATATTTTCACATTTTTAGCTTTATTTTCATTTCATCTATTTAAGTTCATTTTCGAAAATGAAAGAATTTAATCATATGAATGTGATCGGATTCGACGAACCATCTAGAAAGGTTTGTTTGGTTTATGGAAACTTTAGGTTATGGAAGTGTATTAAAAGAATTATGTAAGTGAATTTCGTATAATTTCATAATAGATCGAATTATTTCGTTTTATGGAAGTAAATATGCGAAATAAGGAAGCATCGGAGATCCTCCGTGTGAAAATTGGAATTTAAGGGCTTGAGCGCCACAACACAGGAGTAACGCCTGGACGCCCAGGCATATTTGAATTAAGAAAGACGAATTGAAAGGCACTTTGATCATAAATCCATGGATGAAACTACTCATTTTTCTCATGCCATATTGAAGCTTACAGATTATGCATTAGATTGGTTTGATAACTTTCAAAACGAACAAGTAAAGGATGGAAAAGAAAAGATTCAAACTTGGAGTGGATTAAAGAGCAAGATGCGCAAGAGGTTTGTTCCTAGATTGTACAAGCATGAACTTTATCTAAAGCTCAATTCTTTGCATCAAAATCACTTTACAATTGAAGAATATGTGAAGGAGTTCAAAACATTATATTTGGCGGGTGGTCTTAAGGAAGATGAAGACCAAAAAATCTGCTAAACTGTTGATTGGCATGAACAAAACTATATCTAATATGGTTGAATTGCAAAATTATTCTACTTTTGATTATTTGTGTCAACTAGCAATTAAAGCTGAAATGAACACGATTCACTCTAAAGTAGGATTCATCAAAAGTGGCTGAGGAATTGGAGTTTACTAATAAAAGTGGTTCATCAACATCTAGTGAATCTAGTGCAACAAACTGAAAAATCTCACTACTGAGCAACTAGCTATGAAAGATAAGATTTTTTTAAGTGTAAAGGTGGAGAACATATTGCATCTAATTTTCCAACAAGAACTTTATTACTTTTGAAGAACATCATGCACTCTTAAGCACTATGTTTGAGGAAGAGGCGCAAAAGTTAAAGAAGATGCCAGAGCAGGAACAAATCGATGATGAGTTTGAAGGGCTAATTTATCAATCAACTCCTAATAAAGATGTTTTGGTGATTAGAAGTGTCCTACATGCCTCACAAAATCACTAGCCATATGGAGAACAAAGGGAAAATCTTTTCCACACTCGTTGCTGATGAATGGACAAAGTTGCACAATGATTATAGATAGTGGATCTTCCACCACTAGTACAAAAATCCACTTTTGTTGCGTTTTTTTAGGGGTATTTGCTGCGGTTTTTAACCGCAACACTTGGAGTAGCAGCAATAAACCAACATATTATTTGCTGCGGTTGAACCGCAGCAAAAAAATGGACTATTTGCTGCGGTTATTCACAAAACCGCAGCAAATAAGCACCCAAAGAATTTTTTTTTTTTTTAAAGCAAAATTAGAAGCTGAAATGTTATACATACATAGAATCAATTATTTTCAATATAATTACACTTCTATCACAAAAAAATACACTTCTATCAAGTTAGGTTAGACACTGTGAATGGTACATGGCACTCTTGCAACACCTAACAAGAAATGAAATCTACACCAACAGCAGTTTTTGATTTCTAAGAATCATAAACACTCGGCAGACCTTGTTATATGTCAATGATGATCAGTCCTGTGACTTAAGAGACACAATGTTGAAGGTGCTCTTAATTAACACCTATGGTCTCCACTTTCCAGTCCAGTAGATCCACATCAAAAAGATAATGAAAATTTTCAGGCAGCTATCTGTTAGTTCAGTCAGTAGGACATCAGCCACAGATCCTCAATCAATACCACAGGGCCGATCTTAATTCTGAAACTGTGTAGTGAAGTCCTATTGTTGGTGTTTGCTAGCAAGTCGGAATCCCTCACTAAATAAGCGGGAAAATGGAACAAAACTCAAGATAATGGAATACGAGGTATCCATTTGAAAGGTACACTGTACATCCTAAAATTCATTTGTACAAAATAAAGGAAGTTGGAACCATGTTTCCCCATCCTTTTGTATTAAGAAAACATATTTTCAACATGATAATGATTATGCAAACCATAAATTCTCAGCATTACTTAAGTGAGGCAATCCAAAAATGATCCACAAACCTACAACTTCTATTGTCTAAGAACTTGACTAATTCCACTAGACATCCCAACATAATACTCTGTAATCCATATGAATGCGATGATTGTTCTTGACTCAAGCTGGTAATAAACACAGGCAGGTGGAGTAACCATTCAAAATTAAATAAGCAATGACTAAAAAAATTTGCATCATCAACTTATCATGTGTTATTCTCTTAAGCAACAAAGTAACATTTCTTAAGCAACCGCAACAACTTCTTACAAGAAACCTCATCATTACTGAAAATCAAATCTAAAATTACATTCAATTCAAACAATTTAATAAAAAAAAAACATCATCTTATATATATTCCAACAAAATTAAACACCAAATTAATATTAATAATAATCATATCAAATACTCCACCTCAACATCATCTGTCAAATACTCCTAACTCCATTATCAACATCTAATTAAAACAATATACAAGATTAGAAATAAAAAAAACTCCAACTCTCACAAACCCATACAATCCAAACAAACCCAAATCCAACAAAACCCAAAAACCATAAGCTAAAAACACAACCAAGTTTAAACAAAACACGAAAATAAATGAAGAATCGAAAAACAATAAGCAACCACAAACATAAACACAAACACCCGAGAACCCTAAAACAGAAAATTAAGAGAAATTAGGGTTTTGATTCACTAACCTATAGATCTATCCCTTCACCATGACTATTCGATCTTCAGCAACAACAAACCCTTCGCAAGAATCGATCTTTACCCTGAAAACTCCTAAAAAACAAAGATGTAAGAAATCGAATAAAAAAATAAAATAAAAATCGAATAAAAAAATAAAATAAAAATCGAATAAAAAAAGAATAACATTCGAAAGAAAAATAAAATAAAATCGGGAAAAAAAACAAGAGGAACGTATACCTTCAAATTTGGGGATGATAAGGGAGGGAGTGAAATGGAGAATGAGAGAGGAAGTAAACTCGAGAATCAAAAAAATTGATAATAAGCAAGTGAACCACAAACCAAAAATTATGACATCTAAAAAAAACAAAAAATAACGTATTCAGGAAAAAAAATCAAAAACAAAAATTGAGAAGAAAAATCGAAAAAAATGAAAACAAGTAACAAAAACTAACCGTGAACGCGAATTAATCTACCTCCAGAACTAACCATGAACGCGAATCTTTGACCTCTAAACAAGATAAACACGAAATTAGGAAAAACTACGTAAATTAAAAAAATTAAGCGAGAGGCGAATCTTACTTCTAATAAGGTTTTTTTAGGGTGAGGGAGAATGAGTGAGAGGCGAGATTGAGTGATAGAAAGGAGGGGAATGAAGGGAGAGGCGAGATTGAGTGAGATAAAGAAGGGTAATGAGGGTGAGAGGCAAGATTGAGTGAGAGAAGGGGAATGAAGGATTAGGGTTAGAGGAAAGGGTTAGGACAAAAATAAGAAGGAAAAGGGGGGAGGGTATAGAGGAAGTGGGTTTAAATATGGTTCTTATAGCTGGGCTTTGGCTGAAGCTTTTTAATTTTTGTTGGATTATTTGCTGCGGTTCAACCGCAGCAAACAATATCGATCATTATATAAAAAAGTTGGTACTTTTTTGCTGCGGTTTTGCGATAACCGCAGCAAATCTTGCGCAGCAAATTTCATGTTTTCCACTAGTGCACTAACATTGCTTTTGTAAAGATGGTGGATACTTTAGGCTTGAAACAACGAGACCGTCCAAGACCTTATATGCTTAATTGGGTAAATAGTGATGGCGGATTAAAGGTGAAGAAACAAGCACTTGTTAATTTTGAGCTTGGAGAGTTCAAGCATGAGATATGTTGTGATGTCTTGCCTATGGATACGTGTGCTTTACTCTTTGCACGGCCATGACAATGGGATAATGATGCTATGCATCTATGCAAGAGAAATGTCTATATTGTTGATTATGGTCGAAAGAGAGTAGGGTTTGAAGCATTACCTCCAAAAGAAAGAATAGCTACAAGCCACGAAACACCCAAAGAAGAAGGCAATGTCTACATTACTACTTTTGACAATAAGAAGAAACGAAAGGCTATAAAGTGTGAAAGATTGCTTAATGTTCGAAGCTAACAAAAGTTTGGTGTTGTTGACTATGTACGACTTTAGTTGAGTGCTCACAAGATCCATAAGAAGAAATTCAATGAGAAGGGAGACGTGGAAGAGGGCCCATTCAAGGTAGTGCATCATGAAAATTTCAAAACTTATCAACTCTTGCTTGGTCAAGGCGTTGTGGCTTCCATTCCTGTGGATGATCTGGTTCCTTGCTTCGAAAAACTTGAGGAAAGTGGTTTGTTAAGAGGGGGAGTATGATGTGAATATAAGGCTGTCATTCACATCAGGATGATTGGTTGTTTTGCCAATGTGTTTTTCCCACTCATTTGCTAGGGTTTTCTCATTTCACACACATTTCATTTTAGTCTTCATTTCTTTTTTATCATCATTTTAATCTTAATTAATGGATATGCATTTCTGATGGTCTCTTGGCTTAAAGATTACATCTTGAAAGGGTTCTTGAAGATTGTTCCCAATTCTTGAAGATTGCGCAAAAAACGAGCAAGGATATATGGCGAGTGTTTTGACGATTTTCATAAGATTTGGGTGACAATAGAATTTCGTGATTTTAGGTGTATATTATGATGATTATCTTGTTTTTAAGTTTTTTAGGTAGTTTCTTAGGATTAAATTTTAGTTTGTTAGAATTTTTAGTCAAGTTATTAAGATATAGATCTAGTTGTGCGAATGGATTGTACAAGTGGATGCGATTGGTGATGTGGCCGGATTTCCTAAGCCTTGTTGTCTATTTTTCACGTGCAACTTGTTAGTTTAGGATTTATATTTTTTTTTAGGATATTACTTGACTTTAAATTGGAGAGTTGTTCCACTCTTAGTCTTATATTTACCCTTGTTATGAGCCAAAAAACACATAGAGTTTAATTTTGAGAAAAATTGAAACGTTGCTTTGTTGGGTGTTTCCTTTAGAGATTTCACTTTTGCGATTGTGAATTTCGACCACACTTGGTTGCGATCAAGAGTGTCTATCTATTTTGGTTACCTTATTTGAACTTAAAAAAAATAAATCTACCTAAAGAGAGGTGAATTGTGTGAGTTTTGAGCAAAAATCCTCACAAAATTCGAACAAATTTCATTATTGCAAAACGAACATAAACAACTTGGCGAGTTCTAATTCCTTTTAAGGTCTTAAAATTCACATCACTTTTGAGCTTCTATACTCACTCCCCTAGCCAAGCATACTCACACTAAGCAAACGAACTAAACGACCACGTTGGCCCTCCAAAGCCCCGGGTCCACAGTTTGGCGGCTTCACTTGGGACATTCCTCTAATTTTAAAGGATAGTGGACAAAACTCGAAAAGTCTCGTAATTTCATAGTTATAATTTCGAAATTTGTTTGCTAGGCATAACGCATGCAATTCCCACGTGAGGGTCATGCTTTAGAATACACATCTCTTAATGTATGCTAAATACTTAAGACACCCTCGGGGGACCGATATTAAGGATGGTTAGGTGACCTACCTAAGGCCTTTCCTTAATTGAAGTCCATCCAAACCATGGCGCATGAATCATATGACCTATGTAATTCATAATGGATGTCCCACTTGGATCACCACTACGTTCTGGTGTGGATAGTTGGACACATCCTAGTCATGGTACCCTCTTGGACACCTTGAAGCCTTACTTCTGGTTACCTCTTAAAACCTCAGCTAGGGTTATTTGGCTTGACCTCATGCATAGATGTTTTATTATGTGCAACGTGCTATATGATCCCATGTATAATGTTTTTATGAATGTTGTTTTTGGGAATTTAGCTTTCTCTTAGCCTTTTTCACCTAGAGAGTCACAAGTAGACCATGGTTGGTCATTATGTTGACCAAAGGTTCATATAGACCGCCATAGGTTGCATGACATTCATTTTGTAAAAAGTATTTTCTTCTCCCCTCAATAATAATAAAAAAAAAAGAGAAACAAAGGGGAAATGAAATACTATGCATCATACATTCATGTAGAACTAGGAAGCAACCATGATAGGCCTTGCATATGTCTTAAGAGTCAAGTCATTGAGACAAGTGAAAAATTCTAAAAATTTAAACATCACAGGATAGGTCGTGCACGGACCAAGTCAACCATTCTGCTTTGCACTAGGGAGCAAGGAATGAGTTTAGTTCCATAAGACACCCCGGTTTATATTCAAGTTTAAGAAGAGACAACATAATTCAAATCAACGATGGGTGATCAAGAATCCACAAGCATAATGCACGAGATGGCTCTCGCTTTAGCCCAAGTAACACATGCCTGGAGAGAAATGAAAGTTGAGATAACGATCTCAAGAATAGGCACACTATACAAGACATGGAAAAGGTAGCTAAGAGGGTCACCGACCAAGACTCTTACTTTGATCCTTCAATTCTTAATCTAACCTTGATTGACACCTTACCGGAGAAGTTCTCCATTGCTGAACTTCCGAAATTCAGAGACACCGACAATTCGTAGTACTTCTTAAGAGGCTTCAAGTTCTACATGCATGTGAAGCAGATCAATCCAAGACTTTATCCAAGGATCTTCCGTATGACTCTTGAGCCCGTATGTCAAAAGTGGTTCTTCTCACTTCCCAACAAGGACACCTCAACTTGATAGGACATAGCACATTCAATCATGACTCGCTACAAGGGAAATACTCAAGCTACCACCCCTCAAAGGGAACTTGAAATTCTGAAAAAATGAGAAAAAAAAGGGGTTCACCCCCTACCTCTCTCGTTGGAGGGAAGTTGCGGCACAAATGGTAACTACACCACCCGAAAAGAAGCAAGTCAAAATCTTCATTGCTAACTTGCTCCCAAAGTAAAAAAAAAAATCATCTCAAGTACTTAGCGCTAGACACTTTTGAAAAGGTCTAGCGCATTGGAATCGAGATTGAAGGGCGACATCAACACGGAGAGTGGAAAGGGAAAATGGAACAACAATTGAAGGACTAATCAAATGAAAGGAGCATCCACTTCCAACAATATCAATGCTGTCGAAGAGTCTATAGCTCCTTTTCGCCGCCGGCCCGAGTACACTCCCTTTGTATGACCTATGCTCAAGCTTTTGAGAGACTCCAACCAAAAGGCAAAATAAATCCAATAGGGCCCACTCCGGACCCTACTCCTAAAAAGAGGTCTCTACGATGGGATGCCAACAAATATTACAAATATCACCAAGGTAGGGCTCAAAATATCGAAGAATTTTGGACCCTAAAAAATCTCTTACAAGACATGGTTGAAGATGGAAGGTTCCTCATTCCGCCCAGAGGAAAGAAGCTCAACATTTAAACCAACCCTCTTGCCATCTTTATGATCGACGATGAGAACTTCTACTTCAACCCTATCACTCTTATCACTTCCGCAGGACGAACTGTCCCATGGAATGCCTTAGAAGAAGATGGCACCACTCTCAAGATCTTTGGAGAAGGAGAGAAGACCTCTGACGACCTTCCTCCCTCCAATGATCTATATGCAGGTGACTGTTGGAAAAGGGTTCAAATAGAAAGAATGAAAATAGGATGGGATGAGCCCATTAATAACCTAAAATGTTATTTTCAAATATGTAAATGACATTTTAATGAACCCGAAAGCATTGACTTACCAAGTCCCTTCATCGAATTCCCCATAGAACTTATGGAGGAAATTTGGTGGAATTGTGGTGATTAATTTCACATTTTCAGTAGATTAATGATTTGTTATTATTATAGACTATACTAGATTATGATTGTGAAGTGCATATATGTGATTGTGAAGAAATCCATCATTTGTCTTAACAAATGAATTATGCCTTTTAGGGATGTTTAGCTTAGTTATACGTTGAAATGTAGACTTATATGAAAAATGGGCACATTAGTTCCCATTTTGAGCCATTTCGCTCCCATTTGAACTTAAAACACATGTAAGGCCTAGTTTGAAATAATCTAGAGGTTGTAACACTTGTAATTATGCCTTTTAGGGTTGTTGAGCTTAGTTATAGGTTGAAATGTAGACTTATATGAAAAATGGGCACATTAGTACCCATTTTGAGCCATTTCGCTCCCATTTGAACCTGAAACACATGTAAGCCCTAGTTTGAAATAATCTAGAGGTTGTAACACTTGTAATTATTCCTTTTAGGGATGTTCAGCTTAGTTATAGGTTGAAATGTAGACTTATATAAAAAATGGGCACATTAATACCCGTTGTGAGCCATTTCGCTCCGATTTGAACCTGTGTAAGGCCTAGTTTGAAATAATCTAGAGGTTGTAACACTAGTAATTATGCCTTTTAGGGATGTTTAGCTTAGTTATATGAAAAATGGGCACATTAGTAGCCATTTTTAGCCACTTCGAGCCCATTTGAACCTCAAACACATGTAAAGGCTAGTTTGACCTTGAAATAAGCCATCTATTTTGTTACATAACTGTGGCTTTTATTGTTTACAATGTATGTTGGGTTGATTTAAATTCAAATTTGTATAACTAAGAATAATTCCCCCCCCCCCCCATATCCCCCTTATCGTGTTTTTAATTTTAATTGCGTTTTGTAGGAGACCTACTAGAAGAAGCTTGAGGAAACAAGCAGTGACGGGAGTCAGAGAATGCCCGATGAGCTATGTTGGGAGGCATCTGGTGGTCGTAGCAAGAAAGGTCGCATGAAGGGTCTTGGTAGTGGCGCGGACCTGTATTACAGCTCTTCGAGGAGATCTGGATCATCGAAGCAGTACACGCCATCTGTATTTTCTCAAATGAAAGATCATTTAGAGAAACATGTGGAGAAGGTGCGGAAGGAGGTGCGTGCTGAGGTTGAGGAGAAGATGCGAGCTGAGATTGAGGCAATGCAGATGACACAGAAGGAGTTTATGGAGCAGATGATGAGTCGATTCGGTAGCGACAGTTGTTCACCTTTCTAGATTCAGCCTCGGGATTCGCCGGACGACGAGGGCAGCGGTGTCGGGCAAGGGATGCAAGTGTAGATAGATACCTTGTAATATGTAACATAGCTTAGTGCCTTTATTATGATTGTTAAACTTTAAAACTATGAAACTATTTAAGACGGAAATACTTTACATTTGAAATATGTAATTATCGGAAAATATGAATTGTCCTGATTTGATTAGAACACATAACGTGGTAGATCATACAGGTTACAGGCTCACAGGCACAAATACACATAAGCAATCAAAACTTTAAAGATTAAAAAATCCCTCAACTTTTTTGCTACGGAATATTCCGTAGCAAAAGCGCATTATTATTTTTTTTTTTACCGTTTGCGAGGGAATTTGCGAGGGAATATTCCGTCACAAATTAGCTAACTTTGCGAGGGAATTTTCCGTCGCAAATTTGCGAGGGAATTAGCTAACTTTGCGAGGGAATTTTCCGTCGCAAAATAGCTAACTTTGTGAGGGAATTTTCCGTCGCAAAATAGCTAACTTTGCGAGGGAATTTTCCGTCGCAAAATTTGCGAGGGAATTTCCGTCGTAAATTTGCGAGGGAATTTTTCGTCGCAAAATAGCTAACTTTGCGAGGGAATTTTTCGTCGCAAATTTGCGAGGGAATTTTTGTCGCATGTTTGAAAATTTGCGACAAAATTTTTAACGAGGGACATTTTGCGACGGAATTTGTTAAGTTTGCGATGGAATTTTTCCGTCGCAAAATAACTGTTATCTTGTTGTGAGTCTAGGCACGAGCTTAATGGTCAATAGATATTGGAACAAGTACATCAATGAAATGGTACAAAATCACATCACTTCAGAAAGACGTATCAAATAATGTTGGCTCATCGAGGTACCTCTTCCCTTGGTTCCCTCTATTCCTCAATATCAACCCACCTACAAGATGTCGAAAGGTTTACATCAACGAAAATGGGAAGACTTCAAATGACTATGCCGTGAATTCGTTGACAACATGGCGCTTTGCATCAAAGCGGTCGAAAAAGATGAACTATCTTTTGACCCACTGGACTTGATTACTCATGTGGGAAAACTTATTCCACAAGTAATCACCTCCCCATCTCTCCTAGAAATTAATGGAGTATGAGATACTAATGACGAAGACGTTTATGCCGGAAATGGGGTACAACCTACTTACCACACTCTCATCAAAGAAGACGATGATATCGCTGAGGTTCTAAGGCCCTTGTCACCTGTTAAAGACAATATTGTTTATGTTCTTACTCGAACAGGACGCCTTAACACTACACAAAATCAAAAAACTCAAGCTACTCCACCACCTCCTCCACCTCAAGAGGAAAACGTGGTTGTTAAGCAACTTAAGAGAACCAAGGCTGATGTCAATGTGTGGCAACTACTAGTCTCCTCAGACAAGCACTCATCAAGGCCCTTTTCGACTTAAATGTGGTCGATAACACTACTCCTGACGGCTTGGTTAACCTTATCATCCACGAGCATCACAAGCCGGTCATCACGTTTTCCGATGAGGACCTTATAACCGAAGGGGCGAGCCATAATAAAGATCTCTACATCACCGTCATAAGTAAGCAACTCAACATACCTATAACCTTGATTGATAATGGCTCGTCTATCAATGTGTTCTCTTTGAGAACCGCTCGAAAAATCAGGATTTTACCAGAAGAATTCTGTGCTAGTAATCAAGCCATTTTAGCCTACGACAACACAAGAAGGAACACTATGGGGGTTACATGGCTCAACTTGCTCACAGGACCCGCCTAAAAGAAGGTTCAGTTCCATGTCATGGATATTAAAACTAGCTTCAACCTTCTCCTAGGAAGACCTTGGCTCCAGGAACTAGGGGTGATTCCATCAACTCTTCATCAAAAGATCAAGTTGATGCTAGAAGGGGTGGTGATTAATATTGATGCATCTCCAATGAGGATCCAAGCTACCGATCTACTCATCATCAACATCGAACACGATGACCATAATGAAGGCTTATGAGGATTCTAAATTGCTACCATTGAAGAAGGAGATAGAGCCCCTTTTAATTTTGATCCCCACTCAAACCTTGTTGTGAATGCTTTACTTTGCAATCGAGGATACTTCCCTAGAATAAGCATGGAATCTAGAAGGGCTCTTGCTGCTGCCCTTTTCAATCTCCAATCTAAAAGCGATAGGTTTGGATTGGGGTATCTTCCAGCCCAGGAAGACTACAAGAATCTTCAAAAACAAAAAGATAGAGATATTGTGATTCGTCCCTATTCTATTTCCTTGAATGGTAAATTCTTACAAGAAGGCGAGAACTTCCCCTATTTTGAGATTCTAGAACCATTCTATGGTGCCAATGGAACAAGGTATCCAGGGTTGGAAATCTTTTCTGACTATCACTTCGTGGAAGATGAGACCACTCCAACTACTAAAGGAAAATCCGAGCTGGATGATCTTGATGCATAAGGACTTGGATTGCTCTTCGGGATAGAATGTGCTCCACCAACTGAACAAGAGGTGCTCATGGCCATGAATATTGAAGCCTTCGATCCAACCAAGCTCATCACTCCCGCAAACCAAGTGGTTAGAAGATGGCACAAGACCGTCAAGAATACTACTCCAGAAGGGAAGATCATGGACTTCACCATAGGAGAGGGCCCAATGTTTAATAAGTCTGAAAGTGAGACTGAATATGAGTCTGAATCTAGTGCTATTAAGATGTCTAATCCTAAGAACTTCATAGTTACTAATAAGCTTGTTAAGGAGCCTGTCCCTCCTTTAGGTTATACCACTAAGGCTAGTTTTGAGTTCAATAAAATAACTTCTTTTGCTTACTCCTCGTCTCCATCTCCTTACTCACTATCACCTTTACATGATTGCTTTGTTTCACAAACTGAAGATCAAAGTGATAATGAAATAATAAAGGTTGTAGAGGAACATGAAAACAAAACACCAATAATTGAGGAAACTCAAAAGATCAACGTTTCTAATAATGACACTCCAAGGGAATTACAAATTAGTGTCGCACCTAATCCTAAAGAAAGGGTAGAACTCAGAGCAACTCTCACGGAATTCAAGGATGTATTCGCATGTTTGTATGAAGATATGACAGGGATTGATCCGGAAATAGCTAAGCACACTATCCCCTTGAACCAGAGGGCCAAGCCTGTCAAGAAAAAGCTCAGAAAAATAAAACCAGAAGTCCAATTGAAAATCCGAGATGTGGTAATCAAGAAATTAAAGGTAGGGTTCATCAAGGTAGTTTAATATGCTAATTGGGTTGCCAACATTGTGCCTATACCTAAGAAAGATGAAAGAGAAAGAATGTGCATGGACTTTCGAAACCTAAACAAGGCTAATCAAAAAGATGACTTCGCACTACCTCACAATGATGTGCTTGTTGATAATACAGCTAACCATGCCTTGTTCTCCTTCATGGATGGTTATGCAGGCTACCATCACTACTCCATGGGGGTTGTATTGGTACACGGTCTTACCATTTGGTTTAAAGAATGCTGGTGCTACATATCAACATGCTGCAACTACACTTCTTCATGACATGATACATAAGGAAGTAGAGGTGTAAGTGGATGACATGATAACGAAAACCAAGGAAAGGAGTGAACATACCCTTGCCTTGAGTTAAATTCTTCAAAAGACTATGAAGATTCAACATGAGACTGAATCCTTAAAAGTGTGCCTTTGGAGTTATTTCAGGAAAATATCTAGGTCATGTGGTTAGCGTAAGAGGCATTGGAATTGATCCAACAAAAATCAAGGCCATCATGTCTCTAAAACCTCAAAGGACCGAGAAGGAAATTCGAGGATTCTTTGGAAGGCCCCAATACATAAGCAGATTAATTTCCAAACTTACTATGTTATGTGAGCCTATCTTCAAAAAATTAAAGAAAGATGCACTAAAATAATGGGATGATGACTGACATCAAGCTTTCAATAAAATCAAGGACTATCTCATAAATCCGACTACTCTGGTATCGCCGACACCGAGACATCCTTCGAGACTCTACATGATCGTTACTAAAACCCCTGCAGGAGCCATGCTAGCACAAGAAATCGATGGGAAAGAAAATGCCATTTATTAATTCAGCAAGAAGTTCTTGCAATACGAGGAAAGATATTCCAACATCGAAAAACTATGCTTGGCGCCGGTGTGGTCCACCAACAAATTGAGACATTACTTGGTAACTCACACCGTTCACATAGTTAACAAAGGAGATCCACTTAAATATTTCATTAACAAACCTACAGTAAGTGGGAGAATATCAAGATGGATGATCATGTTAGTCGAATTTGACCTTAAATTCATGTCACAAAAATCCATAAAAGGAAGTATAGTATTAGAATTCCTTGTTGATTCTCCGGACGAACCTCGACCTAAGGATTATGAGTTTCTCGACGAAGAAGTAATGACAACAGAAGAAGAAAGCTAGTCCTCGTAGTTTGATGGTGCCTCCAATAAACAAGGGTGTGGGGTCGGCGTCCTACTGGTTTCACCTAAAGAGGAACATACTCCCATATTAGTAAAATTAGACTTTGATGTAACCAACGACGCCGCTGAATACGAAGCCAGCATCATAGGGCTTAAGGATGCTGTAGCTTTGAAAGTCCAAAAGCTAAGAGTTTACGGAAATTCCTCTCTAATCATCAACCAAATCTCCGAAAGATGGAAAGTTAGAAGCGAAAGCCTAACCTCTTATCAAGCTCATTTGGAACAACCAGATTGAGTACGCTTATCTAAAAAGGGAGGACAACCAGATTGTTGATGCCTTGGCTAAGTTGGAATCAATGGTCTGCATCCCAAGTTCTTTGACAGAAATGCCCTTGGAGGTTGAAAGAAAAAAAGAACCTTGGTACAGTGACATCAAAAACTACTTAGAAAACCAACAATAGCCTATTGATGGGTCGAAAAAAGAACAACGAGCTCTAAAGCTCCTAGCCTCCCAATACATAATTTTACGAGGAGATCTATATAAGAGGAATTACAATAGTTTACACCTCCGATGTATAGACAACAAAGAGGCTAAACGGGTTATGGATCAAATACATGCTGACATATGTGGAACTCACATGAACGCTCGAATGTTGGCTTCTATGATCATCAAACAAGGGTATTATTGGGATACCATGGAGGATGACTGCAATAGATTTGTAAGACATTGCAATAAGTGTCAGAAAAACGCGAATGCTCAGCATATACCTCCTTCACTGCTTCACTCTCTATCATCTCCGGGCCATTTTCAACATGGGGCATTGGCATAGTTGGAAAGGTTATGCCTCTGGGTCATGGGGGTGACGAGTTCATATTGGTGGCGATTGATTACTTCACCAAATGGATGGAAGCCGCCTCACACCATATGTTGCAAGGAAAGCATGTGGCATAATTTATTGAAACCAAGAAAACATACCAATATAGCGTCCCACATGAAATCATTAGTGATAATGTAACTCATTTTCAAGGTGAATGTGAGGAACTCCTTATAAAATATAAGATTCAGCAAAACAATTTGGCTCCGTATCAACCCCAAACAAATGGAGCAGTTAAATCAGCGAATAAAAATGTCAAGGCCATTCTTTCTAAGACGACTGAAACCTATAGAGATTGACCACTTAAACTACCCTTCACCTTATGGAGATACGAAACACCCATTAGAACTTCTACAGGAGCAACACCTATCAAGCTCGAGATTCCCTCATTAAGAATAGTATTGGAAAGTGAACTTTCCGAAGCCGAATGGGTACGGGTGCGGTATGACGCCTTGGTCCTCCTTGATGAGAAGCGTTTAAAAGCCTTAAGTCATTTACAAGTCTATTAAAAGGGGATTGACAGACATTTCAACAAACATGTTAGTAAAAGAAAAATCAAGGAAGGCGATTTAGCTCTCAAAGCAATACGAAAAACTGTCATGGATCATACAGGGAAAAACTGTCAATACGAAAAACAGGGCGAGGCCCTACATTGTTAACAAGATACTCCCTAGAGGTGCAGTTGAACTAATGGACATGAATGGTGACAACTTTTACAACCTCACCAAATTAGATAAACTGAAGAGATACTATGTCTAAACTATGCTCATGGAGCTACTGGAACTACGTTTAGCCTGATTCCGAAAGGATACGGAGTCAACCCCAACCTGGGGTTCGGCTCATTTAAAAATAAAAATCCCTCTCCTCTACAGTACTTTAATCGCCTGCTGAATTGAACATGACCTATGTTTATCTTCAACAAAAAACTAAAGATTTGCTAAGAACATCATTTAAATCTTGTATCTTTTTCCGTGAAATAAAATAAATAATTTATTTGTAAACGTGATTATTCCAGCACAATATAAATTTTACATGAATGAAATAAAACATGGCACGCAGGTCTTATTCATTGAAATAATAATAATAATAGTAATAATAATAATAATAATAATAATAATAATAATAATAATAATAATAATAATAATAATAATAATAATAATAATAATAATAATAATAATAATAATAA
>PYUH01000084.1:715667-763066 GCA_016808085.1 Suaeda aralocaspica | reverse complement strand
ATAATAATAATAATAATAATAATAATAATAATAATAATAATAATAATAATAATAATAATAATAATAATAATAATAATAATAATAATAATAATAATAATGACGACGATGATGATGATGATGATAAGTTTGTGAAACAACAAATCAAATTTCCTACTTAGGTCTACGTTCTTTCCCCTTGTACTCCGTAGTCTTGGAAGATTCTCCTGCTTTCATAGGCTTCTTTGCTACCAAGTTCTTCGTTCTTGGGGACTCAACAAACTTCCCCTTTCCCTTGCCTTTGACATCTTGTTCC
Source organism: Suaeda aralocaspica (assembly GCA_016808085.1). Classification (NCBI taxonomy): domain Eukaryota; kingdom Viridiplantae; phylum Streptophyta; class Magnoliopsida; order Caryophyllales; family Amaranthaceae; genus Suaeda; species Suaeda aralocaspica. Next base: position 762,774 of record PYUH01000084.1, on the reverse strand, counting down.
TCTTGTGATCTCTTCCTTTTAGGAGTAACATCGATCTTCAATGGAGGAAGTTTCTCAAGCCTTTGCCAAACAGGCAGCTTCTAAGGACCAAGTCTATTCTTGATAGATGTGAATTTAGGCTTCTCCTTGGCTTTATTCATTGCACATCCATGATCTCTCTTTTCCGCCTTACGAGCCTCTACAACAATGGAGATAGATTCTGCATGCATCCAAATGAAATAATACTTAGTTACTTTTCCATAGCATTCTAGTAGTGGAGTCATTGTAATGTTAGTCCACCTCTCCCAGCTTCTCTCCCAATTCTTGGCAATACCTAGCAGTAGAGGCTTCTCCTCAGGCTTTACAATGTCATGATTTGGAATTATCTTGTAACACCCTGGGATTTCCTAACTTTCTACTCTATATTTTTTCGGAAACCATATTATAAATATTAAAGAATTATAATTATTAAAACCCCTAATAACGGAAAAACCAAATTATTACCGCCACCGTGATAACGACTAAGGCATTTATCAAAGTACTACAGCAGAAATCTTAAAACCAAAACCAATTTAAAACCAAACTTCAAAACAATCTAAAAACCAAATTCAAACCAACATCCAAAATAAAAACCAACTTAAAACTTTATTACACTTCGGAACCATTTTAATGGCCCTTAAAAACCAAAACTAAAATCTTTGAAAATAAAACAACATCCAAATAAATATTAGTACTTCATAAGCAATAAAAATTAAAACTACAAAACTACAAAGCATGCGCTCTCACTCCAGCCCAGCATGAAATGACATATGCCCACTTGTACCTGTAGCTTTTCTAGACAACTACTCATCAACAAGTGGGTTATTGTAGGGCCCAATCCAATACAAAGCCATGCACGCAAAACAAACAGTCAGCAAAGCTGAGTACATAATTACTAAAGACTATGCAATAAAACAACATGAACTAAAAGTTCTACACAACTTACGTTTGAAAACCTTTCACCTGTCCATAGACTCAACAAATTACTTATTATATTTAAAATTTTGGATTCGGCATCGAACGGGTTTCCTTTCCTTTAAAATCGCCCCATTGGGAACCAACTTGGAAGCAACTCCAAGAAGGTATTACCTATGTCACATAAATTGATCGAATTCACGTGCATTAAAATATAAAAGAGTAAACCATCTTGTACTCCAATTAGAAGTCATAGATCTCTAATCCTTACGACTCCCCCCATTGTTCATACTCAAGGTATATACGTTCCAAGAGTTTTGACGCGAATCCTCTTACACTTTACGTGATTAACCAGTTTAACAATGTTATGACTCGCATACAACATCACCTTACAAACATGCATCAAGTCAAGCAAGCCATATTAATTATCTTCAATGTAAAGTGATTCAAAAATAATCTCACGTGTGTCCTTTAATTAAACTGAACTTCCTTTACCACACTTTAACTATGAGTGGCTAACTATTTACTTTCTCCTTAACCACACATTAAATTGTGAGTGGCAACGTGTATAACATATTTGCTCATATACCCCTTTTAATCACGTGAATAAAAATTCACAACTACCTTTCTTGTTGATTAACTAACCAACTTTAAAATAATTATAATTCCTTCCTTTATTAACAAGCTAATGGTCAAATTAAACTGATCATAATATTCCAATTCAATCTTATAAAATTAACATTGCTATTCAACATGGAATTTCAAAACAATATAAAATCACGCTTCTAATAAAACTTGTGATGCACATCAATTCATAATTCAAACAAGAATAACAATGTTTCATAACATAAGGGATCATCCAAGCATGAATTCTAATTCTTATGTTTGTCTTTAGTACTTACGTACCTTGTGAAATAGTGGTGCTCCGCCACAACTTCTAAAAGTTGACTAATTTGAAGTCTCCTACATGAAGAAAACCGAAACTAAGTTAAAACCTTGTTGACTAAGTGCTACAACAACTCTAAACTAACTACTATATTGGAAACGTGTCCAAAACATTCCTTATATGGTCTCTATTCAATTCCACACTTCACTTTAATATTTTCTATTGCAAGATTACTTGGTTTTCGAGACTTATTTATGCTTTATAAAACCTCAACATAAATTTTATATCACTTTAGAAAAGTGGACAGCAATTTAAAATTATCAAAACTCCTTCAAAAACTTCAAAAACAACACAAATCAATCATACAATGTATTACTTAATATATATGATCAATTCATGCTAATTACATACTTTAAAAGCCTAATTATTCACTTTACAAAATCTAGACAGTATGTTAAACATGCTTAAAATCACTTTTAAACTTCATAAAACATACTAAAATCATCTGTAACATCATAGAATTAATATGTGATCATTGTAGCATAATATGAACACTTAAAACTTATTTTAACTTGTTTTTATAAAATTTTCAGATTTGTTAATTAACTTTAAAGTCATAAAAAACTCATAAAAACATCATATATTCATGGCAAAACGCATTTACAATCTACCAACATCATCATAAAACCAATATATGCTTTTGAATAATTTTTCATAAGTCAAAACATGTTCAAAATATTTATTCTATTGAATTTGATGATTACAAAATTTCGACAGCAATTTATTTTATGTTTAAAGCCTTGAAAAATCAATCTAAACTTCATAAAATCATCATAAATTCACTCAACAACAATTCATGATCATAATATTGAAATTTAAATCATTAAAACTCATAAAAATCAAGACTTTCATAACTTTATAAACCCTGATCTAAAATTTCATGAACAACAAATTAATTCATGCTTTAAAACAAAACATAAATTCATAAAACATAATTGAAACTTATTTATCATGATTAAACATAAATATAAACATGAATTTGCAAAATTGAATCAAAAGGAAACAAGAAGAAATATATATATATTTTTTTACAAAGTAGTCGAAAATACCGAGTGGGGAGGAGGTGGCCGGCGGTGGCGAGCGACGGCGGCTCCGGTGAGGGGCTCCAGCGCACTAAATCCAAAAACAATTTTGTTTTCTCCTTTGTAAAAATCGATCCCTTTTTTTGTCGGAAGTCTTACTCTTATTTTTTTCTCTTTCTCTCTCTAAATTTTCGAATCCTAATGACAATTATGAATGATGAAATCTGAAAATTTGGGTTTTAAAGGGTATTTATAGGCCCCCAAAGTGGATTTGGTAAAGCCCATACTTATCCTAAAGAGTGGAAGTTACCTTTATGCCCTTGCCTTAAAATAAATTAGGAAACTCTTAAAAATTTCTATTTTTAGAAGCCTTTCAAAATATTTTGTAAAACATCAAATATTATTTATAAACACAAATAATTATCTTTAATTAAAGCTTATCTAAATTTTTTTTTCATTTAATATTCTTATTGAATATAATTGTTCAATAAAAAATTTAAAATTACAAGTAGAAAATACAAAATATTTCCTTAAAATACGTGAAAATGTGGGGTATTACATTCTACCCCCTTAAATGAAGTTTCGTCCCGAAACTTTGTGTAGATTAGTGTATGGAATTTGAATAGAGACTACATTTACTTCAAACTTTCTCATTATAATACTATGTTGTTGTAGACCTTAGACACTTACTTAACTTTCACTTGACAACTTTTTAGTAGACAAACATAAAACTCTTACTTAAAAGTCGAGTTACGTCCCCGTAACTCTACTTACTAACCTGAAATAACTTTAGATACTTTTCTCTCATCATATCTTCAGCTTCCCAAGTAGCTTCTTCGGTTTCTTGGTTAGACCACAACACCTTCACTATTTTGACACTTTTTCTACGAGTATCCCTGACTTTACTGCCTAGGATCTTAATTGGCCTCTCTTCATAGGTCAAAATTTGGTCTAACTTTATTGTTTCTGGTTGTAACACATGTGACTCATCTGGAACATACTTCCTTAGTTGAGACACATGAAAAACGTTGTGAACCTTGCTCAACTCCATTGGTAATGCCAACTTATAGGCTACTTTTCCAACCCTTTGCAAGATCTCATAGGAAATTATGTATTTTGGGCTTAATTTTCCGTTCTTTCTGAACCTCATTACTCCTTTCATTGGTGATACCTTAAGCAACACCTTATCGCCAACTTCAAACACAACTTCTTGGCATTTTTGGTCCGCATAGGACTTTTGTCCATCTTGTGCTACCTGAATCTTTGCTTGTATTACCCCTATTTTATCTATGGTATCTTTAATCAATTGAGGTTTTAGAATCACTGTCTCACTTATATAATTCCAATACAAGGGGCTTCTACACTTCCTTCCATACACACCCTCAAAAGGTGCCATGCCAATACTTGCATGGTAGCTATTGCTGTATGAAAACTCAATGAGATCCATGTGATCCTACCAATTCCTTTGAAAATCCATCACACAAGCTTATAGCATGTCCTCTAAGGTTTTTATGGTTCTCTCTGTTTGTCCATCGATGGAAAGCTGTACTCATCTTCAACGTAGTACCAAAGTTCTCCTGGACACTTTTCCAGAATTTCGAAAGAAACCTAGAATCTCTATCTGACACAATATTCTTTGGAACTCCATGCAGTCTCATAACATGTTTTAGGTAAGCCTTTGCAAGTTGTTCCATTTTCCAAGTCTCTATCATGGGTATAAACACTGCTGACTTAGTAAGCCTATCCACCATAACCCATATGGTATCATTTTGATTCTTCGACTTTGGTAAGCAAGTCACAAAGTCCATTGATATGTAATCCCTTTTCCATCCTGGTATTTCAAGTGGTTGGACCTCTCCTTGTGGTCTTTTATGCTCAAATTTCACCTTTTGACAAGTAAGACACTTTCTTACAAATTCAGTCACTTCTCTTTTCATCCTAGGCCACCAATACATCTTCTTTAAATCTTTATACAGCTTATCACCTCCACAATGCACTGAATACGTGGTATTATGACCCTCCTCCATGATTCTTTGTTTCAGATTTTCACATTTCTATGGTACACACCACTTTCCCTTATACCTTAAACTTCCATCCGCATGGATCTTAAAGTCCACAGCTTTTCCTGCTTTCAACTTTTCCTTAATTCTATCCAATTTCACATCTCCCTCTTGGTTCTTCTTAATTTCCTCAAATATTGTTGGCTGGATACTAAGATTACAAATAATTCCTTCCAACTCTCACTCTTTCACTATTTCTAATCTCAATCTCTCTATATCCTTACATAGTTGATTAGCAACCACCAAAGTATTCACTCCATGCTTCGTTTTACGGCCTAAAGCATTCCGCTACCACATTGGCCTTCTAAGTCATAATCCTAGATCAACTCAAGCCATCTCCTCAGTCTCATGTTTAAATACTTTTGAGTGAAAAAGTACTTGAAACTCTTGTGGTCTGTGTATACGTACACTTCACCCCATACAAGTAATGCCTCTATATCTTTAAAACAAACACGATCGCTGCTAACTCATGATCGTGTGTAGGGTAATTTTCCTCGCATGGTTTCAATTGCCTTAAAGAATATGCAATCACCTTTCTATTTTGCATTTACACACATCCCAAACCATTTTTAGAAGCATCACTATACAAATCATAAGAGTCACTTCCATCCGGCAAGGTCAGATGTGGAGCTGTAGTCAAACGGTCCTTTAAGGTCTGAAATACCTCTTCACACTTATCACTCCACTCAAACTTACAGTCTTTCTTCATTAACGACGCCATTGGTTTAGCAATCCTCGAAAAGTCCTTCATTAACCTCCTGTAGTAACTTAGTAACCCTAAGAAACTACGTACATCCGTTACATTCTTAGGTGTAGGCCACTCCTTTACTGCTTCAATCTTGCCTAGATCTACTTCAACTCCCTCATTTGACACAATATGTCCCAAGAATGCTACTTTCTTTAAATAGAACTCACATTTCGAGAACTTAGCATACAATTCATTCTCTCTTAATATCATCAAGATTGTCCTCAAGTTCCACATGTTCTTCTTTACTCTTAGAGTACACCAAGATGTCATGAATGAAAACAACCATAAAGTTATCCAAAAATCGTTGGAAAATTCTATTCATTAGATCTATCAAAATCGTTGGCGCATTGGTTAACCCAAAAGGCATAACAGTGAACTCATAGTGTCCATACCTCGTACGAAAAGCCGTTTTCGGTATGTCCTCATTACCAATTCTCAATTGAGGGTATCCTGACCTCAAATCAATCTTTGAAAACACAGTAGCTCCTTTTAATTGATCAAACAAGTCATTAATCCTTGGTAAAAAAAATACTTATTTTTTATTGTCACCTTATTCAGCTCCCTATAGTCAATACATAACCTCAAACTCCCATCTTTTCTCTTTACGAACAGTACTGGTGCTCCCCAAGGTGAAGCACTTGCCCTAATGTGACCCTTTTCCAACAACTCTTGTAACTGCTCTTTTAACTCACTCATTTCTGTAGGTGCAATCCTATAGGGTGCTTTGGAAATAGGTGTTGTTCCTGGGACTGAGTCTAAGGTGAAGTCAATTTCTCGTTTAGGAGGCATCCCGGAATCTCTTTCGGAAACACGTCAAGAAAGTCCCTCACTACCTCAATATCCTCGGGCTTAGCAGTCTCAACATGGTCCACATCCCTCACACTACAAAGGTAAATGGGAAAACTTCTAGATACAAGTGCAGTTATCAGTGATAGTGGTGATATTAATGAAATAAGTTATGGAAAATTTGATAACAACTTTGAAGGTGGTGATGTCAATGGTGATATCAAGAGTGGCAATGGTAAGGATGCAACCATAGGTGAAATAATTGCATACAGTGATATAAGCTATATGGGTGCATCAAGGGTACGGATTTACGTGTGCATGGTCATATGTCAATAATATGGCACGCAATTCAAGGCAAAAATGGTGGATTTGGGGAACAAGATGGTTTTTGCCCATGAGTTTTTTTTCCCACAGGGTTTTTCTCATTTTTGGCTTTGAGTCTTTTAATTCTTGGTGATTCTTGATAATCATAATTATGCTAAAATACATGGAACACATATTCTTGAAGGTTTCTTGATTAAAAGATTAGATCTTGAAGCATTTCTTGAAATTCTTGAAGAAATCTTGAAAATTGCGCAAATTTGTGACCAAGCTTCTTGCGAGGTTTTAGACGATTTTCTTGGTTCTTGGGCTACAAGCAAGTGGCGTGATTTTAGTCTAAATTCTGATGATTATCTTGTTAATTAGTTATTTAGATAAGTTGTTAGGATATGTTCTTGATTTGTTAGTTAGTTAGAGTTTGTTAGACAAGATAAAATCAAGTGCAAGTTGCATGATGAGGTGGCATACTTATCTTGTTGTATATGTGTTGTAAGGGGACGAATTTCTTAGTCTTTCCTAGTCTTAGGCGTGTTTTTTTAGTCTATTTCTATTAGGATTTTGTTGTTGATTATACCCATAAATAGTCTCAACATGTAATTAATTAAGTTATGTTGGAGTTGAATAAAAAAAAGAAAGTTATTTGTTTACTTGAAAACAAAAATCTGAAATTTAAGAGTTGGTGATTAAATTCTTTATACTCTTCTGATTTAATTAGTAGCTTTGAGGGTGCTTAGGCTTTAATTAAAGGACTAATTTTCAACCTAAAATTAAGAATGTTGGTGACTTGGTTTTTATAGATTCGAAATTTTAGTTTATACCCTTGTGAGTTTTTGTTTACACGAAAATTCACATCAAATTTGGTGCTCACGTTGAGAGGTCATTTATACTCAAGTGCTCATCAATTAATTAATTAAAAGACTTGAAGCAACATTGCTATGGCAAGTGGTGGTGACGAAGTTCCTGCAACTTTTGAAAAAGGATTGTCCTTAGAACAAGCCAAAGAAATCCGAAGGGACAATGAAATTAGGGAACTGCGAACCATGTTGGAAGAAGTAATGAATCTTGTATCAAGCAGTTCGAAAAACAAGAAAAATGGTCACGCAACTGATGAAAGTGACGCAAGTTCAAGTGATGAAAATACCAGCAGGAGTGCACGCAAGCCTAGGCATGAGTATGACACCAGTTCTAGTGAAGAAGATGACCGAAACAGGCATAGGAGGCGTGACAAACAGAGGGATGATGGTCGTAGCCTAAAGTTGGACGTTCCTGAGTTCAACGGTAATTTAGATCCAGAAATTTTCCTTGATTGGCTGAGGAGAACCAAAAGGATTTTTTATTACAAGGAGTATGATGATCATAAAGCCTTCAGAGTGGCAGAATTAAAACTAACATCTTATGCAAGTTTGTGGTATGAAAAATTACAAAGAAAATGAAAAAAAGAAGGAAGAGCAAAAATTTGTTCTTGGCGCAAATTGAAAAGGGAATTGATAAAAAAATTTGTACCACATGAGTATAAATAGAACAATTTCCTAAAGATGCATACCCTGAAACAGGGACAGAAAAGTGTTGAGAAGTACATCAATGCTTTCGAAAAATTGCTGATATTGTGTGATCTAGAAGAAAAGGAAGATCACAAAGTTGCTCAGTTTGTGGAAGGGCTGGATGGATCCATTAGGGAAAAGGTAGAATTACAACCCTACTAGACTTGTGATGAGATCTATAAAGTGGCACTCACGGTAGAAAAACATGGGATTTCAAAGAAGACAAAAGCGTTCTTTAAATCCTATGAGACCAAGAAGGAAGTGATGTATTCTCAACCAGCTAGTGCTAAACTTAAGTTCGAAAATGATAAAAGTGCAGCCACTCCAATCAAACCACTGACAATTCCTGAAGAGAACAGGAAGTGTTTTAAGTGTTAAGGAGTAGGACACATACAAAGAAATTGCCCAAACTCCAGGGTAATCACTGCTAGGGAAGCAAAGGAAATTGAAGCTGCCTACTTAGATGTTCTTCTTGAAGAAGGGGAGGACGAAGATATTGATTCCCAAGAAGAACAAAGCAGCAATGATATGAAAGAAGTGGAGGCAGAAACACAGGGTCAAGCATTGGTCCTCAGGAGGGTTCTTCAGTCTAAACCTGCGCCAATTGAAGAGAACCAGAGGGACAAAATTTTCGTGACCAGGTGTAATGTACAGGGCAGGCTGTGTGATGTGATAATTAACAGTGGCAGCTGTACTAATGTGGTCTCTACCTATTTGATTCAGAAATTGAATCACCCCACATACAATCATCCTCAACCTTACAAGTTACATTGGCTAAGCAACACCAGTGATGTCAAAGTGACTAAGTAGGCCCTGATAAATTTCAAGATTGGTAAATTTGAGGATTCTGTGATATGTGATGTCTGTTCAATGGATGCTTGACACATATTGCTTGGTAGGTCATGCCAATATGATCGATTTGTGAAGTATGATGGAAGAACCAATGTCTACATCATCAGGATACAGGAAACTAACAAGCCAATTGCTTTGAAACTAACAAGAGGCAATTGAATGCGGAGAATAAAAGGGAGTGTTTTTGACTAATCCTAAGGAATTGGAGAGGGAATAAACTGATTGCCAGCAAGTATTTCTGTTGATGGCAAAAGATGTGAGAGTTGAAACACCTGCAATCCCTAAAATTCTTCAACCACTATTGAAGGAATTCAAAGATGTATTTCCAGATGACTTACCACCAGGTTTACCACCCAATAAGGGCATTGAACACCAGATTGATTTAATCCCAGGTGCTCAGATTCCTAATAAACCTGCATATAGATGCAATCCTGAGGAGACTAAGGAAATACAAAGGCAGATTGAAGAATTGATGCAAAGGGGATACGTGAGGGAGAGCATGAGTCCTTGTGCAGTACCAACACTGATTGTTCCAAAAAAAGACGGATCTTGGCACATGTGCATTGATTCTAGAGCTGTAAACAACATCACAATCAAGTACAGGTTCCCAATTCCGAGGCTGGACGATCTCCTGGACGAGTTATATAGTTCACATGTGTTTTCCAAGATTGATTTAAGAAGTGGGTATCATCAGATACGCATGAGAGAACGGGATGGATGGAAAACAGCTTTCAAAACCAAATTGGGTCTCTATGAGTGCAGAAACAATGGAGATCATCTGCAGCATCTAAGACAGGTTGTTGAAACCCTGAAACAGCAAAAGTTGTATGGGAAATTGGAGAAGTGTTACTTCATGGTGAGTAGTGTTACATTCCTAGGGCATGTATTTTCAAAGGATGGAGTATCATTATATATGCAGAAATTACATGCACAAATCAGAGCAAAAATTAAGAAGGTAAATGATCAGTATAAATTGCGAGCCAATAAGCACATAAACCCACGCACATTTCAGGAAGGTGATTTGGTTTGGCTACATCTCAGGAAGGAAAGGTTTCCTAACCACAAGAAATAAAAATTTGATGCCTAGATGTGATGGGACATTCAAAATTTTGAAGAAAGTTGGTGATAATGCTTATCAACTTGAACTACCAGGTGAATATGGGGTTCATGCTACTTTTAACATTGGTGATTTATCTCCATATATACCTGATGAACAACTCCGAAGTTTCAGGTCAAACTCTTTTGAAGAAGGGGAGGATGATACAAGTGCAGGTATCAGTGATAGTGGTGATATTAATGAAATAAGTTATAGAAAATTTGATAACAACTTTGAAGGTGGTGATATCAATGGTGATATCAACAGTGGCAATGGTAAGGATGCAACCATAAGTGAAATAATTGCATACAGTGATATAAGCTACAAGGGTGCATCAAGGGTAGGGATTTGCATGTGCATGGTCACATGTCAATAATATGGAACGCAAATCAAGGCAAGAATGGTGGATTTGGGGAACATTATGGTTTTTGCCTATGAATTTTTTTTTCCCACAGGGTTTTTTTCATTTTTGGCTTAGAGTCTTTTAATTCTTGGTGAGTCTTGATCATCATAATTATGCTAAAATACATGAAAGACAGATTCTTGAAGGTTTCTTGATTAAAAGATTGGATCTTGAAGCATTTCTTGAAATTCTTGAAGAAATCTTGAAAATTGCGCAAATTTGTGACGAAGCTTCTTGCGAGGTTTTGGACGATTTTCTTGATTCTTGGGCTCCAAGCAAGTGGCGTGATTTTAGTCTAAATTCTGATGATTATCTTGTTAATTAGTTATTTAGATAAGTTGTTAGGATATGTTCTTGATTTGTTAGTTAGTTAGAGTTTGTTAGACAAGATAAGATCAAGTGCAAGTTGCATGATGAGGTGGCATACTTATCTTGTTGTATATGTGTTGTAAGGGGACGAATTTCTTAGTCTTTCCTAGTGTTAGGCGTGTTTTTTTAGTCTATATCTATTAGAATTTTGTTGTTGATTATACCTATAAATAGTCTCAACATTAGGATGTAATTAATTAAGTTAAGTTGGAGTTGAATAAAACAAAAAGTTGTTTATTTACTTGAAAACAAAAATCCGAAATTTAAGCGCTGGTGATTAATTTCCTTATACTCTTGTGATTTAATTAGTAGCTTTGAGGATGCTTAGGCTTCAAACAAAGGACTAATTGATCAACCTAAAATTAAGAATCTTGGTGACTTGGTCTTTATAGATTCGAAATTTTAGTTTATACCCTTGTGAGTTTTTGTTTACATGAAAATTCACATCACTTCTCTTCACAAACCTAGAAAATCTCATTACTGACACTATTTTGTCGTGTTTTGGTCTTCCTGCCTTCCAATATCTTAACGAGATCTTCTATCGTTCGCATAAAATCTCAGCCTTATGTTTACTTAACCAATCCATCCCTAGAATCACTCCTTTTAATCATGTGAATAAAAATTCACAACAACCAACTTTAAAATAACTTCCTTCCTTTATTAACAAGCTATTAGCCAAATTAAACTGATCATAACATTCCAATTCAATCTTATAAAATTTATATTGCTAATCAACATGGAATGTCATAACAATATAAAATCATGCTTCTAATAAAACTTGTGATGCTCATCAATTCATATTTCAAACAAGCATAACAATGTTTCATAACATAAGGGATCATCCAAGCATGAATTCAAATTCCTATGTTTGTCTTTAGTACTTACGTACCTTGTGAAATAGTGGTGCTCCGCCACACCTTCTAAAAGTTGAATAATTCGAAGACTCCTACATAAACAAAACCGAAACCAAGTTAAAACCTTGTTGACTAAGTGCTACAACAACTCTAAACTAACTTCTATAATGGAAACTTGTCCAAAACATTCCTTAAATGGTCTCCATTCAATTCCATACTTCACTTTAATTTTTTCTATTGCAAGATTACTTGATTTTCGAGACTTATTTATGCTTTATAAAACCTCAACATAAATTTTATGTCAGTTTAGAAAAGTGGGCAGCAATTTAAAATTATCAAAACTCCTTCAAAAACTTCAAAAACAACACAAATCAATCATACAATGTATTACTTAATTTATATGATCAATTCATGCTAATTACATACTTTAAAAGCCTAATTATTCACGTTGCAAAATCTGGACAGCATGTTAAACATGCTTAAAATCACTTTTAAACTTCATGAAACGTACTAAAAATCTTATGTAACATCATAGAATTAATATGTGATCATAGTAGCATAATATAAACACTTAAAACTTATTTTAACTTGTTTTTATAAAATTTTCAGATTTGTTAATTAACTTTAAAGTCATGAAAAACTCATAAAAACATCATGAATTCATGGCAAAACTCTTTTACAATCTACTAACATCATCATAAAACCAATCTATCCTTTAGAATAATTTTTCATCAGCCAAAACATGTTCATAATATTTATTCTATTGAATTTCACAATTACAAAATTTGGACAGCAATTTATTTTATGTCTAAACGTTTAAAAATCAATCTAAACTTCATGAAAGCATCATAGATTCACTCAACAACAATTCATGGTAATATTGAAGTTTAAATCATTAAAACTCATAAAAATCAAGACTTTCATTAACAACAAATTAATTCATTCTTTAAAACAAATCATAAATTCATAAAACATAATTGAAACTTATAAAATCATGGTTAAACATAAATATAAAACTGAATTTGCTAAATTGAATCCAAAAGAAAGAAGAAGAATTTTTTTTAATAAAGTAAAATCAAGACTTTCATTAACAACAAATTAATTCATTCTTTAAAACAAATCATAAATTCATAAAACATAATTGAAACTTATAAAATCATGGTTAAACATAAATATAAAACTGAATTTGCTAAATTGAATCCAAAAGAAAGAAGAAGAATTTTTTTTAATAAAGTAGTCGAAAATACCGAGTGGGGAGGAGGTGGCCAATGTGCGGTGGCTGGCGGTGGCGAGTGACGACGGCAACGATGGCTCCGGCGAGGCGCTCGAGCGCACGAAATCCAAAAACGATTTTTTTTCTCCTTCGTAAAAACCGAACCCTTTCTTTTTTCGAAATCTTACTCTTCTTTTTTTTTTCTCTCCTTCTCTCTCTAAATTTTGAAATCCTAATGACAATTATGAAAGATGAAATCTTAAAATTTGGGTTTTAAAGGGTATTTATAGGCTCCCAAAGTAGGATTTGCTAAAGCCCATACTTATCCTATAAAGTGGAAGTTACCTTTATGCCCTTGCCTTAAAATAAATTAGGAAACTCTTCAAAATTCTATTTTTAGAAGCTTTTCAAATATTTTGTAAAACATAAAATATTATTTATAAACACAAATAATTATTTTTAATTAAAGCTTATTTAATTTTTTTTCATTTAATATTCTTATTGAATATAATTTCTCAATAAAAATATTAAAATTACACGTATAAAATGAAAAAATACATCCTTAAAATACGTGAAAATATGGGGTATTTCATATCGATTGCTTATCGAATTGCCTCATTAATTTAGAGGGGTAGCAAAAGGTCAATGCAGTCAAACCAGCCACGCGGGTGTAAGGGATTTCGTCCGAATAGATCATGGTCTTGACCTTCCACCATGAGACTATCTAGCGAATGTTGATCTTCCTGTCAGCAAGAGTCAACAACTACTCGTGCATGGTAGAATGATGATACCGCCGACGTCATCCATACAAGTTCTTGAGAGTATATGTGGGGATATTTGCAGGAGGCTCCATCAAGTTCAAACGATCCATGAGCCACACCTGAGATTGTTAACACAAGAGAATGTTTTGAGTGAAAATATTTCAAATGTTTTATGACCTATACGATGTTTGAAATAAGTTATCCAATGAAATATTAATCATCACATTTATCATATAGTTTAGCATTAAATGACCTATTTATTGCTAACAATTAGACTGCAAATAACTCACAGACATTTATATCGTAACATTTAATTGCTTACCTAGAGAAGTAGAGGACAGCCGGTCAAGGGGGCTTGAGAATCTCACTTTAGGCAATCAAGGGTCATAAATAGCTCACCATTGCATAGAGTCATAGAAGTCATCCCTTCTTCAAATTGTTCGACAATGGTGATCAATGCAACATAACCGACTGAGGTTCACCCTTCACAAAGATAAATCTTTCAAATACACAATCAGCAAGCCTCACCACCTGTACCTCTTTCGTGCTACTTTCGCAGTCATGAAGTAGTAAATCAATCCTACCAAGTCTACATTCCTACCATGCACTACCGTTTCCATAACATATGCATCAAGATTCAAATAATGGTCAAATATGGGACATAAGTAGTCTTTGGCTTTAGGAAGACACGGCAGACCGTCACAAGATAATCCTACTATGCCATCTAATTCTTCAGGCAATGGGGTAACCTCCCTCTCTCTAAATGTGAAGCTATAAGTGTTTGTGTTCCAAAAATCCAACAACAACACGTATAAGATTAATATCAAGTTGAGCATACCTCAAAGGGATTAGCGAAGCAAGCTTGTAGTCCTTCAACAAGCCTTTCTTCTCCGGGTTCGGCACTAAAAGCCATTCATCACAAGCAACTTCAAAACTCCTAGCCATGATTGCAAGAACAAACTAAATTCTTGAAATTTTCGAACAAAAACTCTCAATAGATCGTTACTTTTGTTCGAATGAAGACGAACAAGGACAAAAGACGGGGGTATATATATAACTTTAAGGTTTCCATAAATAAAAAGGGACAAGCGTCATGGCGCAGGCCTCTCCTCTTTGTTTCCCTTTTTGGACTTACATTTCATGTTTATTTTCGTGCATGCCTTTCTAAATTTTCGTGCCCACTTCACTTGCTTCAAGTCCGAGTCATTTTTTTATTTTCTTTTTCGCGGGAAAAGTAGGTACCCTCCCTTGAGTCAAAGTCGAAGTCAAAGTCAAAGTCAAGGTCAAAGTCAAAAGTCAAATTCAAGCAGTCAGGCAAGTAAAATACTTAGAAAGACTAGTCAAACATGTATATAATTATGTACACTTAGGCATGCATACACCAAACGAGAAGCCAAATTCCTAAGTTGCAGGGTCCTGGCTCGTCGATGGAACGTTTGTAGGAATAAATCCGAGCGACAGGTACCTCTCGGAAAGGCTCGTAAGTGACGACTAAGGTATTGACTCCGAAGTCAACTATTGAAAGAAAGGACAATCAGGAGCACACGAAGAAGTGCCAGCGACCTCATCAAACTCGAGAATGCCCTTATGATGAGGACGATAAACAGGTTCCTCTACTACACCCGTTTGAGATGCCTCCCCGGAAGAAGACGGTGCAGTCGTCCCTTGCTACCAACCGGAACTCGGCTCGCATGCCTGAAATACGAAAAGAGTCATTAAAAATCATAAAAACTGAAACAAAGAAATGAAAACAAGACAAAGAATTTAGGTATTTTATTACCCAGGTATCCTGACTCCTACACGACAAGGCCTCCTTCAGCTTCTTAATCTGATACTTCAAGGCATCTATCACCTTTAGTAGGTGAGTTACGCCTTCTCGATGCATCTGTTACAATATAAAATAAGAATAAATGCATACGACATGAAGCAAATCATCAAACAAAGCTCGTATTGAATGGGGGGTTTACTCACCGACTGAACCGATGGAGGAAGAGCTTAAGCGGCAAACTACCGGCCCTCTGGAGCCTCCGGAACCGTCTCCCTATAGATTGCCCCATAGACCTCATAATCATAAGTAAAATCGACATAGGGGAGATGATCGGAGTTGTATGTCACCTGAAAACTGGGGAAAATCGGCATAAGCATTCATTAAGAAGAAAAAATGACGAAAATACAGAGATATCGGAACTCACTAATAACGAAGTTTTCGTCCAATTTACCAAATAATCCCCGAAGTAGTATAGCGGGGGTATCGAACACAAGGAACCACGTTTAGCAAGAATTTATGACTAAGGATCGAAGGTTGGTTTTTGTGGGTTGAAGAAGTTTAGTCTACAACTAAAACCAAATAACGGAAATTGTAACACGAAAACTCAATAAACTAAGGCCTAGAATCCATGGTTTCCGAGTTTATGACTCCTTTTGGGGGACTTAATCGACTAACTCATCAAATGAACAACTAGGGGAGTGGGACTCATCAAAACATCATACCCCATGATCAAATATTCATCAACATTAATCAAACCCCCAATATTCATCATAAACCCTTCCCCATGGATTCTAAAAGTAGACTACTCACTAATCATAGATGAACAAACATTAAACATTGAGATTAAAGCTAAGCACAAACTAATCATGATTAATAAAATTTAACAAAATAAACCAAGTAAGGAATTCAATGCAAAAACTGTATCAAAAGAAAGAGAATGAAGTAAGGAGAAGAATGATACCAAAAACTTGAATTATATTGAAGGAATAAAGCTTCTACAAATGAAATTGTGTTTCTCTCACTACTTTCTCACTCTCGTTTTTGATCTAAAACTTGAAGATAATACCAAGAGGCTCTCTAATGTTCAGCTTCCACCTAGCTTAATACATGAGGGGGTATTATTAGGCCCAATAATGATCACAAAAATAATCCCAAAACGACTCAAAAGCCCTTTAAAAACGACCTAGGAGCGATCGCTCCAGATATGCTGAAGCTAGATCCTCAAAATTCTTTAGGGTCGCTCCAAATTGTGGAGCGACCGCTCCATTTGCCTTTGGATCGCGTCAATCTGGGGGCGGGGTTTCAGAGTTGCTCCACTCTACTTGGAGCGACCGCTCCAACTAGGCCTTGGTCGCTCCAAGGTCTTTTGGAAGCCTTGACCACTTTGCAATGACTAGCTCCGCAACTCCTCAGTTTCCGCTCTAGGGGCCCGCCATAAGGTCTGAGCAAGATCTAAAGTATACACATGCTAAATCAAAAAACAAGCGATAAATCATGCAAGAGAGTTCAAATAACCTCAAAATCACCAGGTTTAAGCTTTATTCATGCAAAATGAACCAAAATGACTCTAAAGACTCAAAGTGACCAATAATCGGGAGTAAATTGAGCAAAAGAGGGTAAGAAAGAGGGGAAATGTTAAGGAAATTAGGGCCTATAACCCACATATCAAATGCCCCCCGACTTAGTCCTTTGCTTGTCCCGAGCTAACTAAACAAAAGAAAGCAGAGCAAAGAAAAACAAACTATACACTAACTCACTTTCGCAGGAATCGCGATCTCTTTTAGCTGCTAAAGACAAGCCATTTAAACCCCTACGTCGCCCTAGAGGACGAGTGTGCTCTCGTGAGGGTTTCCCTAGAGAAAACCCACAACTCGGACTCTAAAAACTCACTAACACATTTGTACAAAACACATAAACAAACACAATTTTGGTTCTCATTATAGCTCATAAGAATGTGCCAAGCTAAACCAAGACTTCACCAAGTCGACCAAGCACCCTAAGTGGAGCTCCCTAAACACAATGCAAACTAACCATAGCCACCGGTCTAAGCTAAGATCAACCATCTTACCACAAACAGGTTCATCTCCACCATGTGAGGCATCTCATGACTCCTCGAAGGAGCCGGAAAGAAAAGGGAAAACATATATTTTGGCGCATTCCAAATCATAAGAAAGTAACATTCCGCGCCCTAGTCATCTAATGTGAGTTTCCCGACATCCCTCCTTTGAACCTTCTCAATAGGCTTGGCAAAGGACTCATAAAAGGTAAGAGGGCCTAGCACCCTTGGTCAAGAGGTCTTTATTGGGTTGTAATGTAGGCTCGGGTTGGGGGTAGGATAAAAGTTTGGCTATGTGGTTCCTTAATGAAGCATTACAATTGAGTACTAAGTTAAGATTCCACAATACCAAAACATGTCAAGTGGGCCCAATGCACCCCCCGACTCAAACCANATGCCCCCCCCCCCCCCCCCGACTCAAACCAAGCTATACAACTTATTTTTTTACATCTAGTAACCAACTCTTTTTGTTCCTTTTCAATTTTCTCTTTTTTTTTTTTTATGTGTTTCAAATGAAACTTTTGAATTTTTGAAACTATTTACAAAGCTCAAAATTTTACATTATAAACCTTTGGGCCGCCTTCTTTAACTTTACCCGGCTTTTTCTTTCAGGCATTCACGTCCTTTATGAATTCATAGCAAGGGCTTAAAAGCCTCTAATGACTTGCCTTGACCAATTTTAATTCCAAAAGCTTAAGATATTACATGTTTAGCTCAAAATTACAAACCTCTCCTAGTTGCTTCATTACACTAAGGGTAAAATAAACAAAGGGATATATAGCTCATAATGTGCTCATGGAAATGAAAAGGCCAAGCTCAAACTGGTGACAAGGGACTGCAAATGCAAAAAGAAAAACCTAGTTTAAATGTGAGAAAGCAAAAAGTGTTACAATGCAAAAAGCGAAAAATGTATACAAAATGAATGCCTCTATCATTCCTAGGAGTAGTCCTTGATGATCGGAAAAAACCCTGAGGAACTAGGTCATTACCCTAAATAGTCCAAAGCCAAGTTCTTGATCCAATTACCTAAGGAAGAGAGCATTCCCGCTGCTCAAATTTATGTGGACGGTTGAAAGCTTAAGGTAAAAATCCTCTCCAAAGGTTCTATGTACCTCACATGACTTTGAATCCCCTATGGTCCAACTAAACATTCCAAGATCTACAAGCTAGGGCCAATCACTATGCAAAATTGTCTACACCTAAGGAGACTCCTAGCTTCATAACAATGCAAGCATCGAAAGGCAATCGATCAACAAAGTCCCTAATCCCAGCTTAACAAGGCACAAACAAGTATCATCATTGCTCAAGAACCAACGACCCACATACACATATTTACATGGTTTTCATGGGTGTGGAATCGAGAAGGTGACCCCAAATGGCTATTTATCCACCCCATGAGACCCTACACAAAACAAAACAAACACAAAGAAGCATAGGAGCATATCCAAGAATCTAGCACAACGAGAGCACAAGTCCCAAAGTTCAAACAAGGTTGTAGGGTCTCATGCCCCACTAATCGCCAATATCCCAATGGGGGACCAATGTCCCGAATCACAAGCATCCTAAAGATAACAACTCCCCTAGCTAAACTATCCTAATACAAAAAAAGAAAGTTTGGTAAGATCTCACTAAAGCTTCGGATACCCAATTTTACCAATTTCCGATCAAGAACCTCGCATCCATGCTCAAACTCCTTGTACCTATTTACAAGTGAGAACAAACCAAACTCCAAGAAAAAGATTAGTAGCAAGTGTATATACAAGAAATGAGGAAATAAAACAAAAGAAAATCTTTTTGGATTTTTAATTTATTTAATTTTTTTTGTTTTTCTATTTTTCAAAGTTTTTTTTTTTTTTTTTACATAAAGTGATAAATAAAAATATGGACTAGGCCAGTTCATATTGGTCATGGCAAAGACTAAACAAACGGACCTTGTCCCTACTTTAACAAAATGTTAAAAGACACGGAAAGAAATAAAAAGAGTGAGTATAAAGATCCTAAAAAGAAAAGAAAAGAAGAAAACTCCTAAAGAAAACACTCTCTCACCACCACCACCATCAATAGCTCAAAGAAATCAATCATAACCAACAACTACACCAACCTTCCCATCTATCCCCAAACGACCTCATTTCTTTCCCCTTGATATATCAAGGACTACACCCCCCCCCCTCCCCCGACCTGCTCAAAGAACCGTCTCGGATCTTGGCAAACAAGTAAGCTCAAAAGACATATGTAAGGGTGGGGGGAGGGGCAAGAAAATTAGTCCTCATCTATGTGGTCGAATGGGGGTTCCCACCAAGAGCGGCGGACATCATCAGATGGAACCTCAGGCGGAGGGGGATCGGGATAAGTGGGCGCCCAAGGTTGCCACGTGTAATCCACCTCAGTGGGTGGACCGAGTGATGTAGCCGAGCCCCAGCCACCATGGTATCCTTGGGGGAAACCATGGTTTTGGAACAAGTAGTACTGCCATCCATACATAGGAGCTCGAATAGGTGCTTGCTCCGGGTTCCTATATGGGTAGGCAGGATCACCCGTGAAGTGACATCCGCCGCTTTGGCGGTAGTCATAAGGGGGAAAGGAGCGCTCATAAGGGGGAGGGCATCTCCAATAGGGATAGGTGGGTTTAGTCCTAGGGATAGGGGCACCAGTATCATCATATCGTACCTCTTCCCAACAAGGCACGGGTCCTTGTTGGGGAGGGTAGTGCAGGTAGTTTACCGGTGATGCAATGTGACCTCGGTTTACTTGCCAGTCATAAATGGCTGACTCATAAACCGACGGAGTGGAATCCCTATGACTAACCTCATCTATTTTTAAACTTCAAGTTTCGAAAGCCCTAGATATATCAAAATCAAAGAAGGAGGAAGCATACGTACCTTTTCCCATTTGGAAGGGGCCGGCACCGGAACTCCCGTCGTGGAAACTAGGGCGGTATGGATCGTGGGGAGTCCTACTCGAAGTGCCAAAGTGGAAGCTTCTCCTTCCATGCTCCTTTAGAGGTGGTGGTTGTTGTTGTTGAGGTGGTTGGGGTTGTTGTTGTTGCTCTTGCTCGGGTTCCTCGGAGTGCTCTTGAGGTGGGACCGTGGCTCTCCTAGCTACCTCCAAACCCGATGGCTCCCTAGGATCCAAATCTCCCAAAGTCACCGTCCATGGGTAATAAATGTCGCCTATTGCTTCTAATAAGTAAGCATTTGGAAGATAACACCAAGGCACGTCCTTCACTAACCATACATAAGGAGTGGTGGTATTAGGCACCACCGAAGGCCTTAACATTCCCATTCTTCTCATTTTGTCAATGTCAAGCCCGGAATCACTTTCAACTACAGTTAAACTAGCCAACCTCTCCTCATATCGTAGCTTGAAAGCAATATAGGTGATCATGCCCCCAGTGTGAATACGCCCGGAATGCCGTTCTCCATTCCTAAGCTCCTCAAATCTCCAAGCAAGTAAATGACCAAAGTTGACCGTAAGAGCATCATCATCTAATTTAAAGCACCCCTCAGTAGCTCTCCACAACAAATTGATCTCTTCTCTAATCAACTTCCCCATTTTGCTCTTTGAGAGAAGAGCATAGGCCATGAGCCGGTGAAAATATCTAAGAGCAGGATGGAGAATCTCGGAGGCCTTGGACCATTTGCTAGAGAAAGCTGTCGTCCCATCACTAATATACCTCCAAAATTGATCCTCATTGTAGTTCTCAGGCTCAGAATTTACCACATCCGTAATTGTAGCTTCCGGATCCTAGTGAAACCATTCATTTAATTGAGTTGCGGTGCATTGATGGTCGTTATTGAACATTCTAAATTTACAAAGCACCTCCTTCCTTTCACCCGTAGTCACCGTCTCCATTTTGAAAGTAGACAAAAACTCCAAGGTGGGTTGGGCATAGGTAAGTGGTGTTTTACCTTCAATTCGAATGTTCACAAACTCCACCCAACCTATGTTTTTCAGAAGGTCCCTCAAGGGCCTATGTATTCCCAAGGACATGATGGTATCCGAGCTAACAAAACGAGTACCATTTACTCCTCTCAACTTCAACTCCTCATATTTAGCTTTTTGGTTATCATTCAATCCACGGAGTTTGTAAAAATTAGGGTCCTCTCGTGAGGATGAGGACCCGGGGGTTTGGTCAGTAGTGGTCTTTTGAGCTTTAGAAGTGGCCTCCTAAGCCGTTTAACGGCTTCTTTCGCATCTCTCATCATTGTTGAAGGTAAAGTTCGTGACAAACCACAAGAACACACTCAAGAAACAACAATGTTCACCCAAAAATCCTAGCAACTAAACAACTAGTTCTAACCAAATCCTCAAGCAACAACAAGTTGTCAATCCACAATTGCCACAATCACAAACAAACTCAAAACCCAAACACACTCAGTCATCAATCAACAATTCAAACTTACCAAACAACCAACTAATACCAACAATCCAACCATGGTTCAATTCAACAAAACAATGCAAATTCAATCAAATTCAATCCCAATTCACCAACAAATCAAAGACTTAATGAATTAAGAAAGTAAATTAAAGATTGAAATCGATTTCACCCCAAAACCCCAAAGTTAGGGTTTTGATGAACTTGCTCCAATTAAGCTCGAAATTCACCTTGTAGAGGTTGAAGATGATCATTTGGTGACCAAGAAATGAATTTTGTGAGTGTTTGAGTGATTTGTGAGTGATTTTTGTGAAGATTTGAGGGAGATTGAGGGAGTGGAGCAAGTTCGTGCGTTCGCGTGAGGGAGATGGGTGTGTGAGTGTTTAAGTGTTTTGTGAGATAAGTGGAAAGAGAAGCGAAAAACGATTATAAGCCCCCCTGGAGCGATCGCTCCACCTACCCGAAGCGGTCGCTCAACCTGCTGGAGCGATCGCTCCAAAATAAGCCTCAAGGGTCTGACTTCAGGCCTTTTAGAGCGACCTCTGCGTGACTTGCGGAGCGATCGCTCCAAATCTGTTTCAGAGCTTCTGATTTCTGGGGTCTTGGAGCGACCTCTGGGGCGATCGCTCCAGGGTCCTCTTGGCCCCCTTCTTTCTCATGACTCTTCTCAATCAATCCTCGGGAGCATCATCATCCATAACCCACCATTTTGGTCATTTTCCGAGCTTCTTGGCCCACACTCCCGGGGTTTCAAAAGGCAACAACCACTCTTCGGACCTCGATTCACTTCTTACTTGTCACTAAACACAACACAAACAACCATCAAACGCGTTATTGTTAACTAAAACACAAGGGAAACATTTCTAGGAGCTTCGACAACGACCAAATAAGTCATAGTGTGATTTATTCGGGAGTTAGCTCCCCAAGTAAAAAAAAAAAAAAAAAAAAAAAAAAAAAGCTAAGGGCTACACCCATTTCCTGGAAAAATCCTCCAGATTTAGGCTGGTAAAATAAAAATTGTTCACGGAATAGCAAAAATTCAAAATTTTCCACATATATTACAAGTGGCTTGTAATTATGGTCGCAAGCCTGACCCTTCATTCTTTGCCCTTCAATCCATGCTCGGTTTGGGGTCCTCTAACACCAATCAAGACACCCCGAACTTCTCTTGTTGACTATGGTAAAGCTTCAATCGTTGACCATTCACCCAAAAAGACCTTCCGTCCATGCTAATCTCAAAGGAGCCGTAAGGCTTGGCATCAACAACCGTAAATGGGCCAATCCACCTTGATCGAAGCTTTCCGGGGAAAAGCTTCAACCGAGAGTTAAATAGCAAGACTTGATCATCGATTTTGAAATCTCGATGAAGGATAGCCTTGTCATGACGCTTCTTGGATTCTTCTTTGTATAATCTCGAGCTTTCATAAGCATCAAAACGTAGCTCCTCCAATTCATGAAGTTGAAAAAGTCTTTGCTTTCCGGCCTCTTCAAGGTTCATGTTCATCTCTTTCAATGCCCACCATGCCTTATGCTCCATTTCAACCGGCAAGTGACAAGCTTTCTCATAAACTAGTCGAAATGGTGTAGTGCCAATTCGAGTCTTGTAGGCGGTCCTCAATGCCCAAAGAGTGTCATCTAGCTTCATTGCACAATCTTTCCTCCTCTTATTCACGACCCGTTCTAGTATTTGCTTGAGCTCACGGTTAGAAACTTCAACTTGGCCTTGATTTTGGGGATGGTACGGAAGGCCAACCTTGTGGACAACCCCGTACTTGGTCAAAAGCTTTTCGAATTGCTTCTTGGCGAAATGAGAACCTCCATAACTAATAATGCATCTCGGCACACCAAATCGCGGGAAAATGATCTTCTTGAGTAAATTCATCACGACCTTGTGGTTGTTAGTAGGAGATGGGATTGTCTCAATCCATTTTGTAACATAGTCAACCGCAACCAAAATATATTGGTTTCCACAACATGAAGGAAAAGGTCCCATGAAATTGATTCCCCACACATCGAAGGGTTCAACTTCAAGGATGCCTTGTTGAGGCATCTCATGTCTCTTTGTCATACCACCGCTCTGTTGGCAACGATCACAAGCTTTAACAAATTGATAAACATCCTTGTGTAGGGTAGGCCACCAAAATCCACTCTCTAACACCTTAGCCGCTGTCTTCATAGACCCTCCTTGACCGCCACACGCCCCATCATGGCATTGCTTGAGCACCCCCGGAACTTCCTCTTGGGCAATACATCTTCTAAACAAGCAATCCGCACACTTCTTAAATAAGGGTCATCCCAAAAGTATTGATATGCTTGCTTGAAGAATCTCTTCCTTTGTTTCCGAGTGAGGTCATGAGGCTCGATTCTGCTTGCCAAATAGTTAGCAAAATCCGCAAACCACAGAACCTTGCCTTGGGAAATAACCATAATAGTGTCATCCTTAAAATCCTCATTAATGGGCTTGTAGACTTCACTAGTATCAAGGTGGGAGCTTGGTATTCTTGACAAGTGATCGGCCACCAAATCTCACACCCCTGCTTGTCCTTGAGCTTAAGATCAAACTCTTGTAAAAGCAACACCCATCGAATAAGCCTTGGCTTGGAGTCTTTCTTGGACATAAGGTAGTGCACCGCAGCATGATCGGTAAATACTACCACCTGATTGCAAATTAAGTACGTCCGAAACTTCTCTATGGCAAAAACAACGGCCAACATCTCCTTCTCGGTGGTGGTATAATTCTTTTGAGCTTCATCAAGGGTCCGGCTAGCATAGGCTATAACATGAGGCTTGCCATCAATTCGTTGGCCAAGAACGGCCCCTGCACAAAAGTCACTTGCATCGCACATTAGTTCCAAAGGCAAGACCCAATTAGGAGCTTGTACAATAGGTGTAGAAGAGAGTGCCTTTTTCAAAGCATTGAAGGCACCCCAACAAGCATCATCAAAAAAGAATGGGACATCCTTTTGAAGTAGGCCCGTCAAAGATTTGGCTATTTTTGAGAAATCCTTTATAAATCGTCGGTAGAAACCGGCATGCCCAAGAAAAGCACGTACTCCCGTCACCGAAGTAGGTGGGGGTAATTTCTCAATAGCCGAGACCTTTGCCAGGTCTACTTCAATTCCCTTTTTGGAGACTTTGTGCCCATGAACTATCCCTTCCTCTACCATGAAATGGCACTTTTCCCAATTTAGAACAAGGGATGTTTTTTGGCACCGTTGGAGGACTCTTTCTAGATTATTCAAACATACATCAAATGATGATCCTCCAACACTAAAATCGTCCATTAACACTTCAATTCTTTTACAAGCATGTCGGAGAAGATGGTGGTCATACACCTTTGGAATGTAGAAGGTGCATTGCAAAGACCAAAAGGCATTCTTCTATAAGCATAAGTCCCATAGGGACATGTAAAAGTTGTCTTGCCTTGGTCATTGGGATGGATAGGGATTTTGAAAAATCCCGAATATCAATCCAAAAAGCAAAAGTGTGTATGGCCCACAAGCCTCTCTAACATTTCATCAATAAAAGGTAAGGGAAAATGATCCTTCCGAGTGGCTTTATTCAATTTTCTTTATTCTATACACATTCGCCACCCGATAGTGGTTCTCATTGAGATATCTTTGCCATCATCACCCTTGATTATGGTCATGCCTCCTTTCTTTGGAAAAACATGGATGGGGCTTACCCATTTGCTATGTGGAATAGCATAGATAATCCCCGCCTTCCTCAACTTCTCAATTTCCTTCTTAACCACTTCCTTTAAGGTAGGGTTAAGTTTTCTTTGAGGCTCAATTGAGGAGGCATGCTCATCCTCAAGAGTGATTCTATGCATAGAAATTGCGGGGCTAATGCCCTTTATATCATCAATGGAATACCCAATGACCCTGGGGTATCGTTTCAAAACATCGATCAACTTTTTTAACTCAAGGTCATTGAGATTCTCATTGACTATAATGGGCATTACCTCGTTCTCATCTAGGTATGCATACTTAAGGGAAGGGGGCAAAGGTTTTAGTTCTACCTTGGGAGGAGGCGTAGAGCACTTCTCCTTCTCATCATCATGGTCCTCAAGGACCTCAAACACATCCTCCTCCGGTGTGCAAACCGGGGCTTCATCTAGACAAACTTCCACTTGCTTGGCTCCATCACTCTTCACTAAATCTTCATCAATGATCATAGCTTCAAAAATTGGGTCTCTGGGTGGAGTTGCCACCCTTCCTAGACCGTCTAAAGTCTCACCCACCACATCCACCCGGTACACCTTCTCCACCATTAGATTTTTAACCGTTTGAGAGAACTCAAAAGTCACCTTTTCATCCGCAACATCCAATGTGGTAGTGTTATTCTTGCAATTGATCATCGCCTCCATAGTTCCGAGAGCTTCCCGTCCAAGAATGAGAGGTGTCACGGGGTCTTCTTCCATATCCATAACCACAAAGTCACAAGGGGTAATGATATGTCCAATTTGAATCGGTACATCCTCAAGCTCACCACTTGGGCACCGCAGCGTTCGATCGGCGAGTTGAATGCTCTTCCTTGTTGGAAGAAGAGGGAAGTTGAGCTTCTTAGCAATAGACAAAGGCATTAGACTCACACTTGCACCGAGATCTGCCACAGCTCCCTTGGGCTCTACATCCCCAATTCGAACCGGTAAGATATAGCAGCCGGGATTGGATTGCTTCTTTGGTAGCCGCCGGTCGATACATGCACTTACGTGATAGGGAACTTGGATTAATTCTTCATCTTTTGGCTTCCTCTTCTTGGACAAAATGTCCTTCAAGAACTTTGTATACGAAAGAATTTGTTGGATAGCATCAAGGAATGGAACATTAATGTGGAGCCCCTTCATCAACTCACAAACTTAGCAAACTTGTCATTCAATTTCCGCTCCACTATCCTTGCGGGATATGGAGGAGGTGGCTCAAAATTGCGATTTGATGGCGGTGCTTTGGACTTGCTTTTCTCTATGGGGGTGACCTTCTCTTGTACAACATCTTCCTCCTCATTCTCATCAACCAAAGGAGTATCATCATCATTTGCTTCATTCCCTTGGGGCTCTTCCTCAGTCATAGAAGGACCATCATAAGTTAGCCCCGACCTCAATGAAATCTTCTTTACTTGATCACTTGGTTCATCGATTGAGGCGGAAGCTACCTTGGTCTTCCCTTGCTCAAGTCCCTCTTGTCCTTGTGCTAATTGAGCAATTTGGGTTTCAAGCATCTTCCCATGGGCTCCTTAATCTTGCACAATTTGGGTCAACTTTTGTATTTCTGTGAGAAGCACTTGATTGCTTAGACCCCTTGGGATTCGTTTTGCTTGTTGTAGGAGGGAGGAGGTGGTGGTGGAGTGGTCGTAGGCCTTGGTTGCATTTGCTTTTGATTTGGTGGAATAAATTTCCCTTGGCCTTGATTATTGAATTGTTGTAGTTTTGACCACCATATCCTCCTTGTTGATGTTGATAGCCTTGTTGTTGTTGGTAGAAAGGAGATGGTTGTTGATGTTGATATTGCGGAGGTTGCATATTATAGCCTTGATTGTTGAAGTTATAACCCCTAGGACCTTGTAATTATATCCCATAGCGGCAACGTTCTCCGGGTGCATACCACCACAATAAGATGTATCATGGTTGGTACCCCCACAAATATCACAAGAGAATGCATGTACTTGCACTAGTGGAAAAAACGTCATTTGCTGCGGTTTTTTCCCGGGTATTTGCTGCGGTTTTGAACCGCAGCACTTATAGCAGCAGCAAATGATGAAATTTTATTTGCTGCGGTTTAACCGCAGCAAAAAATTGGGTTATTTGCTGCGGTTATTCAGGTAACCGCAGCAAATAACACACCAGAAACTGGAGGGAAACAGGATTATTTGCTGCGGTTCTTTGTAAAACCGCAGCAAATAGTGCAGTTTCCCACCAAAAAAAACACTTATTTGCTGCGGTTTTGTGAATAACCGCCAACGCAATAAGCACCCAAGAAAATAAAAAAATATTTTTTTTTTTTTGCATTTTAAAGCAAAAATTAGAAGCTGAATGATTATACATACATAGAATCATTATTTTCAATTGAATACACTTCTATCACAAAAAAATAACACTTCTATTCAACCATATCTATACATTCATTCAACCATTCCTATTCTATCATTCATTCAAGCATTACCATTCATAAAATCAATCATAAGCTCAATCTATCTAAATATCTCATTCCAGCATCCATAACTTCAGAAGCTGTGACCTGACACAATATGGATCAAAAAATAGTACAAGAAGTTATATCCCTTAGTTTACAATCAGGTGTCATGTTCTCATGGGACATTTAAAAAGAAGCATGAGCAAAGTACTAGAGAGCATATAACTTGACCTTTAAAGTCAACATTGAAACAAAATAAAGTTCTTAGTGTAACATTTAGGTTAAAAAAGCAAGCCTGGTTTCCCTCATCTACCCAAATGTCCTATAAGTAAGAGCAATTCATGAAACAGATTCCTACCCACAATATTCAACACTTGAAGCAGACCACAAACCAAGCAGTTCTCAAGCATGCTTTGTATTTTTTGCAGCAGAAAGATTCAAATTCAAAATACCATGTTTTACTTTCAGCATTTTAAGATGTAAGTAAAACATGGTATTTTGAATTGACATGCAAATCATGTTTTGCCGGGATAGCTAAGAATATATATTACCAAAATACCATAAGAATAAATAGTTACCAAAAATTTTACAATAATTTTTCAGACAATGTATCTAGGAATATAGCTAAAGATCATTTTACGTTTTACCCTAATAGGCAGGATTTTTTCAGTTAGCATAATCACCTATCACATTTACTGCATAAGTAGTTCTTTAGTCTAACGAATTTCCATGCCCAAATGAATTGCCAAGAAAAATTCCCAATCGCAGACACAGGTCCTGAAAACTGATCTAGACCATTCGCTTTTGATATCTATATTCTACAGGTTAGTAGTTTGAAACAACACCTCACCCCAAACCAATTTTTTTTTCTCATATGATAAGTACTAGCAATTAAGATATTATTTCTCTGCAAAGGCACAACTGATTTGTACTAGACTTTCAAGCACAGTCAAGTGATTACCTGGTAGGTTTAGAGTTGTCATATTTCGAATTGACTTTGAATACAGAGTTTCATGGGTTGTAATTGACTTAAGTAAAATTTACTTATTTTCCTCTATGATCTATAAAATGATATGCCACGCGCTCATGAAGATCACAGTCAGAAATTCAAAACAAAAACATTTTGCATCAAGGTACAGATAGTGTGCGATATGAAATCTTACTAAAGCAACTAGATAAGATATTGCAGTTGACTGTATAGCAAACGATAAACAACATTTTGTGAGATACACAACAGCTGGTTTACACCTGCTTTCTACTGCACATTAAAGGGTTGTAGAAAGTTCAAACTAACCCATGAAACAGCTGAACAAGGTTTTGGATCAGAACTCGTCATAGTTGCACACTTCAGCATTCCAGTATTTCCAATATGTGCAGATGCTCATTTCTGACTGCTTCTTACCCTGCAGAATCAGCACACACAGATTAACTCAGAATGTACTAACTGAAGGCTACAGGTGCAATGTTAAAATTACAATGGCTCAAGTTCAGAAAATATGATAAAATAAAAATTGCATCAGCGAAAAAACAGCCCGTTTTCTCCTGTTCTGTAAGCTCCATGTTCTCCATACAACCTCTCAAGTCTCAATTTTTATGCGAAGTCGTTATAGGCCTCCAAAAGCATTCAAACAAGATGAGACAAGAATCAAACTGCTCATGTTTCGAACAATAACATTGAAGAATTGATGTTTGACCTCTGTCCCTTGAATAACAGCAAACAGAACATGACAACAAAAACATCCAGCAAGAACTTTTGGATTCTCTCCTAAAGGAAAAACTCCAAGCCAGAAGAAACCCACATAAATTTGCATCCTAGACAACCAGAGACAGCTTAAAAAACACAGTACAAACAGCACAACAGTAATAATATAAAGACAACAATAACACAAGAGGCCTTAGCGAGCAACACAAAGACAAACTTGCAATGTTAGAGATAGATCTTGAAGAAAAATCGCCCAAGCCTCGAAACAATCGAAAAATTAGGGGTTTTCGAATTAACTAACCTCAAAAGATAGATCTTGAAGAAAAATTGCCAAGGGCTGATATCGCCTCAAAGCTGTCTAAAATTGCTCGAAATTTGCTTCAAATTGTATAACAAATCAAAAATAAATAAATCAATTTCAAACCAACAACAACAAGAAAAAAAAAAAACAAAAAACAACCATCGAAAAAAAATTACAATCGAAATCAAAAAAAAAAAACAAAACAAAAAAAGAAAAAAAAAAATTAAAGCACATAGTCCTTCCAAATGGGGAGGACGAATAACAATGAGAATGAGAGAGGTAAGAGGCGAGAATGAGAGGGAAAGAGGCGAGAATTACAGAGGGAGTTAGGGTTAGAGAGATTGAGAGATCAGAAATTGAGAAGGAGTTAGGGGAAAGAGGCGAGAATGAGAGGGAAAGAGGCGAGAATGAAGGGGAGTTAGGGTTTGGTGGAAAAATGGAGGGTTTTTGTATTTATAGCCCTTCGTTTGGGCTGGGCTTGAACGTTTTTTTTGGGTTGATTTATTTGCTGCGGTTGTAACCGCAGCAAATAAGAAAAAGAACCGCAGCAAATAGATCAACCGCAGCAAATACTTTTTATTGGGTATCATTAACAACTATTTGCTGCGGTTCTTTAAAAATCTCAAAGAACCGCAGCAAATGTGGCGCAGCAAAATCCAATTTTTCTACTAGTGTTGAGATTGCGTAGAAGACGAAGAAGATGATCCTTGTTGAGTGGTGAGCTTGGATAAAGCCTTGGTAATTTGATCAAGTTGTGCTTGGACATGAGAGGAAGTATCAAGTTCCAGCTTTCCACCACTTCGAGTTTGCTTCCTTCTTCTAGTGTTCCAATTTTGATTTTGCACCACCTCATCAATCACTTGCTCTACTTGATCCAATGGAACTCTTCAAGTTGTCCACCACTTCCCGCATCTAGGTGCATCCGTGAGATTGGGTCCAAGGAATCATAAAAGATCTTCATTACGAGCTCCTTGTTGAGTTGGTGATGTGGACATGCTCTCAAATAGCCTCTAAACCTCTCCCAAGCTTCGGCTAGACTCTTGTCATCATCTTGTTGAAAACTTGTAATCTTTCTCCTCAAGTCCGCGGTCTTCCAATCCGGAACATACTTTTTTCAAGAAAGCACGACTTACTTCATCCCAAGTTCGGAGAGAGTTGGGTGCTAAATAATTCAACCAAGTCTTAGCTTTTCCGGTGAGAGACAAACGGAAGAGATACATGCTGATGTACTCCTCATTAGCCGGATCGGTAGAGATCATAGAGCAATATTCAAGGAACTTGTCCAAATGAGCAAGAGCATCTTCATCAAAAGCACCGGAGAATTGCTCCGATTGCACCATCCGAGTGTATTGTGGGTGAATCGAGAATCCCGCCTCCCGTGGAGGTAATTGAATAGCACTTCGAAGTTCATAGGGCCCCGGACTTTCGAAGTCCCTAAATAATGGAGGAGGGTTATTACCCCTAGGAGGTGGATTTGGGATTTCTTCCTCATTATTCCGAGGGATGTCATTGTTGTTATTTCCCACGTTTTCCTCGACCATAGAATCAAATTGAGAAAATTTCGATGAAGAAGATGTAAAAGATGATGATGAGGAGAAGGTGCTTGGGTCTTGTTCAAGATTACAAAGCCTCCTTGCCCATCGAAATACTTGCTCATTTTCGTTGAGACCGGAGTAAGGCGCTTGTCCTTGACTCCTAGTGTGCATACACCAAAGCTAAGCAAAAGATTAGCAATGACAACCACAAAGTAAACTCAAAACAAAACAAAATAAAGGCATAAAATATATAAAGCAATAACTTAGCAATAAAAACAAGCTAAACACCGTAGTTCCCCAGCAACGGCGCTAATTTGATAATGAAGTTTTCGGCCAATTTACCAAATAACCCCCGAAGTAGTATAGTGGGGGTATCGAACACAAGGAACCACGTTTAGCAAGAATTTAAGACTAAGGACCGAAGGTTGGTTTTTGTGGGCTGAAGAAGTTTAGTCTACAACTAAAACTAAATAACGGAAACTGCAATACGAAAACGTAATAAACTAAGGCCTAGAATCCATCGTTTCCGGGTTTATGACTTCTTTTGGGGGACTTAATCGACTAACTCATCAAATAAACGACTAGGGGAGTGGGACTCTCTCTCTCTAATATGTTTAAACCTCTTCCGACTAGCTTAAACTTGGAGAATTGATTCAATTTCGAAACCTCTTCCGAATAGCTTCGAAATCTCATCAATACTCACCGAAAAAGGAGAGGGACAATTTAGTCATTCCTAGGTCAAGCATTCAATCCCTTGAAATGCTATTTTTCAAATGAAATGGAGCAAGCGAAATGGTATACAAGTACTCATAGACAAAGGATTGCAAAACCAAAAATACAAGAAAGTCAACTTGATCAAGGTCAAAACTCTAGCCACTAAACATCCAAATCATCATACCCCATGATCAAATATTCATCAACATTAATGAAACCCTCAAAATTCATCATAAACCCTTCCCCATGGATTCTAAAAGTAGACTACTCACTAATCATGGATGAACAAACATTAAACATTGAGATTAAAGCTAAGCACAAACTAATCATGATTAATATAATTCAACAAAATAAACCAAGTAAGGAATTCAATGCAAAAACTGTATCAAAAGAAAGAGAATGAAGTAAGGAGAAGAATGATACCAAAAACTTGAATTATATTGAAGGAGTAAAGTTTCTACAAATGAAATTATGTTTCTCTCACTACTTTCTCACTCTAGTTTTTGATCTAAAACTTGAAGATAATACCAAGAGGCTCTCTAATGTTCAGTTTCCACCTAGCTTAATACATGAGGGGTTATTTATAAGCCCGTAATGATCACAAAAATAAGCCCAAAACGACTCGAAAGCCCATTAAAAACGACCTTGGAGCGATCTCTCCAGATGTCCTGAAGCTAGATCCTCAAAATTCTTAAGGTTCGCTCAAAATTGTGGAGCGACCGCTCCATTTGCCTCTGGATCGCATCAGACTGGGGGGGGGGGGGTTCAGAGTCACTCCACTCTGCTTGGAGCGACCGCTTCAACTAGGCCTTCGTCGCTCCAAGGTCTTTTGGAAGCCTTGACCACTCCTTGCACACACTAGCTCCGCAACTCCTCGGTTTCCTCTCCAGGGGCCCGCCATGAGGTCTCCGGAACTGCAAAACTCGAGCAAGATCTCAAGTATACACATGCCAAATCAAGAAACAAGCGAGAAATCATGAAAGAGAGTTCAAATAACCCTGAAATCACCTGGTTTAAGCTTTATTCATGCAAAATGAACCAAAATGACTCTAAAGACTCAAAGTGACCAACATCGGGAGTAAATCGAGCAAAAGAGGGTAATTAAGAGGGGAAATGCTAAGGAAATTAGGGCCTATAACCCACATTTCACTCACCACGGCAATTAGCTGGATCGACTTCCCTAGCCGGGGAAGAAGATCGCTCTGGTAATTCTTGTCCTGGTAGATTAGCTGCCACCAGGACTAGAATGCGTCACAGACCGCTCGTGTCCAACCGACCTGGTTAAATAGAGCTAATGGAGCAACAATAGACGCCGGAGGATTGTGGGAGACAACGAACTTGTCCAGACTATGTTACCTCACAACCCGCTCCCCATGTTAGCAAATCGGGAACTCACAGTTCCAGAAATAGCACCGATGAAAGGTGAGCTGACAAGCGAGGGTAATATTAGCGAGAATGCCAGCTAAACGAACCTATCCAAGGATGGAACTGAACCTAAAAATGATTAAAAGACGCAAGAAGAGAAATGAAACAAATATATATATGAAAATAAATAATAATGAGTCGATTGAAGAGACGAAAGACTTACATCCCCAACACGAAGCTTGCGAATGGATCTGCGTATTTCGTTGTTCCCTTTAGTCCACCTCCTTGCCCTGCAGCTCGCCCAGGATGCTATAACGGGGTAAACTCGGTCTCCGGGACGGGTAGGGGCTAAGTGAGGTACATACTCAAAACTGCAGAACTACAAAATATGGAAAAAGTCAGCAAAGAAATAAATCCATGACTGCATGATTTAAGGAAAGTCCAAGACAATCATTACCTCGATAAGCCTCCAAAAGGAAGAAACACTAATGCCGAAGTTATCGTCGACCTGACGGCAGGCTATCCTCTTAGTACGAAGAAGGGAGGCATAGCCTAAACCTCCCCAATCGTATTCATTGACCTTTGAAAGGTCAGCTAGAGAAGGGAGAAAGCGAAGATAACATCGGGGGCTGCTCCCCTTATCAATAGAAAGGGTGCAAGAGATGAGAAAAAGTAGAACAATGCGAACCTTTTGCTCTTGGGCAATACCAGGCAAAGAAACATCACTACTGAAGTTCCTAGATTTAACCAATATTCCCCTACCTAGCTTACCACATAAAGGCCCCAGGAGATGTTGTGTAGTAGTATGAAGAGGGGTCAGTTTGTCGTCAACCTTGACGAGAAGAGGAGAGAAAGAAAAGAATGTCAACACGGCGAAGTCAAATGAAGTTTTGTTCATCTCACCTCATGGAAAGTGAAAAGAGTTGGTGGTGTCCTACCACCACTCCAAGAGGCAAAGAACAAACACGTGAGAGCTCTTTATGGTCTCGAGGGCTTGAAGGCCCCGAATAAAGTCGTCAAACCCGCATCCCAAGAGCATTGAAAGAAGATCGGGATTATGCTGCCAACGGAGTAAGGCAAGCCCCTCCAATAATTGAGTACTCGAGCAAAATCCCCTTAGATGGTGGTTGTCTGGGAAAAGAAAGAATGAAAAGATTGAAAAGAAAGAAAGAAAAGAGAAGAGCATAAAGAAGTTAGTTACTCACATGACTTGAGAGGGGGGAGTAAGAAATGTGTTGAGCCCGATCGAAGGCCAGTATGCTAGGCTGTCACTCCCCAAGAAACCATGTATGCTTCTTGGAGGACACCTGCCATACGTCATCCTCCTCCATGACATCATCGTCTAAACTAGCTGCAAAATGCAAGAATTTTGAGCAAAAATTTCGGCAGCATAACGGCTATGTCTAGACATTTCCCATAAATAAAGCATGAGTTATGGTTATCTAGCCACCTGTAATAAACATTGGAATACTCGAAGTCTTGGAAACATCCTAAAAACCAATATTTTCAACATTTTTAGCCTCACTTTCCAATAAGATCATCATTGCAAAATTGGGAAGAAAAGGGGGCTAACATAATATAAGTAAATACACATTCCCATATTTGTTTCATGTAGAGCATTACATGGAAAAGAATTTAGAAGCTTGAAGAAACTAATTTTGAACTAAAATTAGAGACATGAGCTTAAATGTTTGAATCATTCATTTCAAGGTGTTTTCAAGTATGGTTTTTTTTAAACAACATATAAAACCATCGCTTAGCTCATGAAAGCCACAATAGGTTAAGCTTTCCATTATCAAAATGAATTACCTAACTCATATGACCTATATAAGTTAGTGGTCATTTGTGCGGAAATTAGCTTCAAAATCTATAATTTGTTGCTAATTAGAGCAATTCTTTGATTCATCATGATCATCAACACTTGGGAATCAAGCTCATACATTAAGAACGACAAATTACACAAAAGTTACTATTTTAGTTCATTCTTAGTTCATATGAACTATATGAGCTACATGAACTAATTTTCTTAAGAATCACAAAAAAACATCACAAGAGTTCATTTCATGCTATATTCAAGTCAAAAACACGTTCTTATCAACAAATCAACTAGGTGAATCAAGTTTCACCCATTCATTCATTCAAAATCACACGCTCCACTACACTACTTTATACCCTTAACTAACAAGTTGAGCTTTCACTGAAATCTCACTTGTTTTGGCTCAAACTGCTTCCTATGTGTTCCCTTACACTCGTAGAAGCAAAAGCATGCATCAATTTTGACATTGATACACAAAATCAAGAAAACCCAATTTTGGGGTCACTACTACTTCACGAACTAAGTGGACTATTTTACAAAACTAAACAAGGAAATGACAAACTGTGCTAAGTAAGGGCACTTACATTGTCTGGTGAACGAACTTTCCAAGGAAGAACTGAGCTCCAAGCGTTGAAGATAACAAAGGAGTTTGAAGGTTTTGTTTAGGGTTTGGTTCGAAGAAGAAGAAGAAAGCAAGAGGAAGCAAACACGGACAACACAAATACAAACAACAACAAGCAAAAATTTCAAACAATTAGCTGACATGGCCCAACTAGAAGCCAGAGGGCCCCACACGAGCGCCTAGGCACTAGGGCTGTGTCGTGGCGATCAGCCTTCTCCCTGACGCTCGTGTGGCGATTTTTGGGACCCCTTGTGGGAACCAGTTTGCACTTTGGGGATTTCGTTTCTTGTTCTTCGAGCAAGATTTTCTTCACATACTCCGACATTCCTCGACGCTAGTTATCAACATTCAAAATTACTAAAATGCCCCCAAAAGACAAATCGGGTCAAATTACCAAAATGCCCTCAAAAGATGAACTGGGTCAAAAGTTACTAAAATGCCCTTGAAGCCAAATCAGGTCCAGCAAGTCATAAGACAACAGGTTAACAATCTACAACATCATCACGTTTCCCTACGGCTAAGCTGAGTCTAAAGCGAAAATATTCAGACCGTCAGACGATCAACCTCGATCTCGAACCATCTATCTCCGGATGGTACATACGCTTTTCCGGAACCTCATATATGATCACACAGCATCTAAAGGATACCTTCCTTCATCCTCAAGAAAGATGGCACTTTCCGAGGATATATCATCTTGTTGTAGGTAAAACTAACCCTTTTGTTTTGGAGGTACCAAGAACTTTGATTTCGTTTTACGAGACTAGTCGTCTCTACAAACTCAGTCAAAGTGGGGGCTAACTGTAGACACCTGTATATGGTCCCGCCCAACAGCAGATGATTATCGTGTACCACGTCGCAAACATGTTCGATTCCTGAAATCCGATTGCTTGATAATAAATAAATAACTAAAAACCATCATCGAAAGGGGTTAACAGATGATGAGTTATAACGGTTGAGATACCGCTTAATTAAATTTTATAATTTTCATTTTATTTCATATTTTCTAATTTTTTTGCTTTATTTTCATTTCATCTTATTACGTTCATTTTCGAAAATAAAAGAAATTAATTTAAGCATATGAATGTGACCGATTTGACGAACCGTCTAGAAAGGTTTGTTCGGTTTATGGAAACTCTACGTTATGGAAGTGCATAAATAGTTTTATGGAAGTGAATTTCGTATAATTTCATAATATATCGAAATAATTTAGTTTATGGAAGTAAATATGTGAAATAAGAAAGCATCGGAGATCCTCTGCGTGAAAATTGGAAATTAAGGGCTTGAGCGCCACAACGCAGAAGCAGCACCTAGACACCTAGCCAACGCCCGGGTGCTCAAACGGCCTGCGCCACAGCGCTCACTGAGCGTCCTAGCACTCACCTTGAGCGCACTAGCGCAAGTGATGCGCCCTGGCGCTCGCTGCTGTGCGTCTAACGCACCTCCAGCACCCTGCCGCTCACTACGTCACTTACAACACTATATATACCCCCTTCGTCGTCCTTCATTCATCACACATCAATTCATTCACAACATCTTCTCTCATGCACTCTCTCTCTACTTCAACCCTTTCTCTCTCTAAACTTCTCTTCATTTTCGTGCCCTACTTCGGAAACCTTGCATTCCACAAAACACATAACTTAAAATTATTATTATTATTATTATTATTATTATTATTATTATTATTATTATTATTATTATTATTATTATTATTATTATTATTATTACTACTATTATGATTACGTAATTAAGGTTCTTCAAACTCTCGGTTCTAAAGCATCGTTGACGAATTGCACGAAAAGTACTTCGAATGAGGCCAACAACAATGAAATCATCATCTCGAGTTCTTTAAAGGAGTTAGTTTGCATGAATATGTGATTTTAATTCTTTATTAGATAATTGACACGTTTATAATTAAATGAATGTAATCTTGACTAATTGATGATTGGACCTTAAACTAAAATCCATGTTAAATAAACACCTTGATTTAGGTTTTATGTGATCCATGCTATATGTTTAATGCTTTCAATCACTTAGACTTTATGATTAGCTTAAACGACCTAAAAGCCAGTTTTAACTAATTAAAGATTAAAATCAACTTAATCTTAAAGAGATTACCCCATGCATGATAAACCGAAAATTAGGTGTGCGTTAACTAAAACCCGCCTAGCCTTATTTCCATATATTTTTGTAGGTCTAAACAAGAAATGTGAATGTGATAATTCGATACTATGATTGTGAAATTACACATAATAACAAGTAGAGGCCGCTATACGGGGCGGGGGGGGGGGGGGGGGGGGGGAGGTGGGACACTATGACCTAATATTGTCCTTACCCTCGTTCCCGATATGAGACCTTCTTATCCTGGCTGTCATTTTGTCTTGGGCTATGACCTATTGTAATGGGTTCCATTAGCTTTCGAAGGACGACTCGGTGGCGACTTCTCTACTGGGTTTTGAGATTCTAGACTCACCCCTAACCAAGCCTAACACACTATGCAAACAAACTAAAACAACATTCAATTTCGTACAAAGGCACGTGGGCCCCCAAAAGCCCTGGGTCCACAGACTGGTGAATGCTCCTGCTAATTTCAATGTTGCATGATGACCATATTTTATGATATATAGGAGTCTATATATGGAAGTCTCATGGACGATTTTAGTGTCTTTGGTACTGATTTTGATCATGTTTGCCTATATTTACTAAAATACTTACAAGATTGAGCAGGTAAATTTAGTTTAATTGGGAGAAATGCCGTTTTATGGTGACAAAAGGTTTTAGGCCAGCTGGTTTTTCAACGCAGTATAAGATAGATAAGCTAAAAATACAGGTTTGAACAACTACTTCCCTAGAGGGTGAGGAGGTAGAAGTTTTTTTGGTCAGCAGGGTTTGTGTGCTTGTTAAGATTTTTCTAATGCTTTGACTCAATTTTGCTAAAATGCTAAATCCTTTAATTTGATCAGACAAGCACTAATCCCAGCACCTATTATTCAATCTCCCAATTGGAGTGCCTTTTGAAATAATGTGTGATGCTACTGATTATGTTGTACGGGCGATGTTGGTCAAAGGAAAGATATGGTTTTTCATGCTATTTGTTATGCTACAAGACTTAGGTCCAGCTCTAGTTCACTATGCTACTACTAGAAAAGGGTTGCTTGCTATAGTGTTGCTTTGGATAAATTTTGTGCTATCTTCTAGGTTTGAAAATTATTTTATACTGACCGCAACTCTTCATACATGGGAAAGGAAGAAAACCGAGACTCTATGGTGGATTCTATTCTCCAAGAATTTATTTAGAAAGAAGCAAAAAATGTGGTAGCGCCTCATTTGTCCAGGATTCGTATGATGAAGCTTCGATCTTAACCCACCATTGATGATTCTTTTCCTGATGATCACCTTTTAGCTATTCTTCTAAGACTCCTGGTTTGCTGATTATGCTAATTATATTGTTGGAGGTATCTTAACACCTCCTGATCTTACATAAGATGACAGTTAATGTAATGCAATAGGTTCTTGGCACACGATTTGAAGATGCACGAGAATTGTAATAGCTTTGATTCATGCCAAAGAACAAGGAATATCTCAAAAAGTCATCTCCATTTGAAGGCCATGCTAGACCCTTAA
The DNA here is from genome assembly GCA_016808085.1 of Suaeda aralocaspica. Lineage (NCBI taxonomy): Eukaryota > Viridiplantae > Streptophyta > Magnoliopsida > Caryophyllales > Amaranthaceae > Suaeda > Suaeda aralocaspica. Next base: position 722,863 of record PYUH01000084.1, on the reverse strand, counting down.
GACGATATTTAAGATACTATAATCAGGCTTCAAGTGGACCAAGATATGTAAAGATGCACGAGATTTGTCGTGAGCTTATGATTCATGCCAAAAAAAATAGGTATATCTCAAAATCCATGAAATGCCTTAAATCGGTATATTAGAAGTTGAAATTTTAATGTTTTGGATATGATTACGTGGATCCCTCCCTTCTTCTAAGGCAGTGCATATATCTTAGTGGCGTCGATATGTTAAGTGGGTAGAAGCAATTGCACCCCCAATTGTGAGTCTAACACTGTTTTGAGACGTTTGCCAATTATTTTCTTAGGTTCAAGTCCATAGACTTATTATCAGTGATGGGGAACGCATTTTCTGACACTATAGCATAAATAATAGGTAACATAGACGTGGAAATACTTTTGGATAATAACACCAAAAGTAACACTTTTATAAGTAACGCTTAAGTGTAACACTTTTCATAGTAACACTATACGGTAACACTTTGTAACATGTAACCTTAAATAACTTTTTGATAGACATTCATGGGTCACTTTTTCCGGCAAAACTTTAATTAGCAGTTATTTTTAAAATAACTTTCTTGGTACATTTTTCATATGTAACGCTTTAATGTAACACTTTATAAGCCACATTTTCTAGGGGCAACGTTTTGTTAGCTAAGGTGAAAAAAGACTTATTTTATTATATACCTTGTATTTTTTTATATATACTCTTGTTTTTATATTATGGGTAGTATGCGATACATATCTATATTTTAAAATTTATGCCATATTGAAATTCTAATTTTATTATAATATTTATAATTGGGTACTATCTATTTAATTAAATTATGTAAGTTTAATAAGAAAGATACTCCGTAGCAATTTTTTTTCCTATTTTTTAAGGTTCTCAAAGATCCACTAGGGGGGTGAAGACTAATTTGATCCCCCGCTGGAAAGAAGGCTAATTCAAGTCCATTCAAATTTGTTTGCTTCGCTTAACTAGCTTATATTATTGTTAATTACTTCGATTGTTTTTTCATCTCCATTCAATTAGTTAAACTATTTTCATTTGAAAGAATATACTGCCTCCTAGGACCAAAGGAAATGGTCGACCAAATGAGCTAACCCTTCAATTATTTGCTACCACTAATTTGAGAGATTTCACTTGAAAACGCTGTTTCCTTTGTATATGTTTTATTTAAATAAAATTGCATTAAATTATAATTAGAATGTAAGGTCAAAATTAGATTCAAGTAATTTGCAATGAATTGAGGCGGAAGACTATAAAATAAAAAAATATTAAAAACAGAAAATATTAATACCTGATGATTTAAAAGCTTTTATAACTGTGAAAACATAAAATATGGACCCCTAAGATCTCTAGTTAACCCACTTTAGTTAAGTTTTCGTTAACTATCTCTTCATAGTGATGATCTTGACCTAGATACTATCGCACTAATCAATATTGAATTTGTATGCTCTCTTTCAATTTGATTGGATTCAATATTTAATTGAATTTGCATCCCAATTTGCCATTGTAATCACTGCTTGTGGTTCCTCACAGACCGAATTGAGTATTCGCAGGGGACATGCTTCTTGTCTAAGATATAAATTGTAAGTTCTTCTCTTTATCACTTTTATTTTGTACATCTGTATCCTCGCTTATGTAAAACTTTACTTAAATGAACGCACTCATTGAATTTTTGATTTACGCAGTTTGTTTGTAATGTTTGAATTTGTTAATCGGAAGGTGTGAATTGGTGTTTTTTTATTTTATTTTTTTTATAAATATCTTGTAACCAAACTCAACTTGGATTGTTGACTTTGTTTAGACTAATGCCAGTGCTGAATTATTTCGTGTAAATTGTTTGTATTAATATTTTCAATTATTATTAATTAGCTCAAAGGCGGCTCCTGTTTGAGCAAACAAGGCAAAACTTGAATAAGGCCACAACAAAACACATCTTGTCGGTTGAATCCAATAAATACTCAAGGGAACTATAGCAATTTTCATCACTTTTAGGGCTTATTTACTTAGCTGAAACAATTAACCGAAATGGAATGATGGAGTTAACTAACTGATTTCAGCAAAATTATTGACGAGCTGAGCTAAACTAAACTAATTGGGCATAAGTTGAACTGAATTGAATTGAAATAGAATATGAACTGAAACGATTGTAAGCTAAAATAAAAAGGTGATTAGTTCCCAAGAGTCAAACATCTCTCAGCCACTATTGAAGTGTATTGTCTCATTTAGTATTGATGTGGACAAAAGATTATCACAGAGATTCACTTTGTTGTCTTCAACGTTTTAGAACTAATTGTCCCTCAGTATTAATCAAATCACAAGACAACAACATAACCATGATAGTACTCTATACTATCATATATTTATCCCAAGTCTGGACAAAATTCACAATTTACTGCTTTGAATGTGTTTTAGAATAGCCAAGTTTCACATGCCGTTGATGTAGTAATAAAAACGGAACTAGCAAGATGAGCATTGAATTCATAGGTGGGTCATCCGAGATATAAAACATGATCAAATTTGAATAATATTGCTTATTTTATCGCTTGAGGGGCCATATATCAGGCTTATAAGTATTTGGAGCAACATTTGAAATTTCAAAATATCTGTCTATTATCATACTTGTGATTGTACAAGACTACAAGTATAGTATGAATGGGACATATGATAGGAATCTAACATGGCTTCTAGGTGTTGGGTATTTTTCATTTTATATTCTTGCATATCCGCTCATTTTACATTTCCCTCATTAGCAAATTACTTGATGCACATTGGGGTTTAGACACTATTGAAGGTTTAACTTTGACTTACTATGGTGTTATATGTAAAAAATAATACTCATATGAGTTCTTGTTTGATTCGTGTTGATTATACTTCCAAATATATAATACCAGAGTATTTATAAGTTTTCTTTTATATACTTAAGGAAAGTGTGTGGGAGAAGAAGAAGAGAATGAGAAGATGTCGAAGTGAAGAAGTCGAGTAGTGGGATAGATGTTTAGTAGGTGATGTAAGCGAGCCCAGGGCGCTGGAGGAGCGTAAGAACAAACGCACGCAGAATGCGCAGCGCGCACGACGAGCACTAGGAAGCTCGAAGTGAGCGATGTGGAAAGGACATTGGGGCGCCTCGAGCGGTGGGGGGTCTTGCGCTTCCCATGCGTTGTGGCGCTCAAGTCCTAATTTCCAATTTTCACGAGGAGGATCTCGATGCTCCTTATTTCGCATATTTACTTCCATAAACGAAATATGTCGACTATGAAATATGTCAAATTTCACTTCCATAAAACAATTTATACACTTCCATAACCTAGAGTTGCCCTAAACCGAACTACCTTTCAGAAATGTTCGTGTAATCCGGGTGACATTCATACGCTTAAATTAATTTATTTTATTTCAAATATGAAATTAAAAAGATGAAATGAAAATAAAAATTATTTTAAGCGTATTTCAACCGTCATAATCAATCATTGGTAATCCCTTTCGGCAACGGTGTTAGTTATTATTATTTATAAGCAAATCGGCTTTCGGAACGGACATCTTTGCGACGTGGTATGCGATAATCATTAGCCATTGGTGGGACCAAATATAGGGTGTCTATAGTTAGCCACCAACTTTGAAGAGGTTTTAGAGACGAAAGTCTCAATAAATGAAGTCAAGTACCATGGTACCCCGCAAAACAAAGGTTAGTTTACCTGTACCTGTGCGATCTCCTCAACAAGAGCCTCGTCCCTTGGAGTGAAGTTCCCATGCATGCTCTTCAATTCTTTGGATAAGTGAATGATGTTTCCTTCAAATGCCTAATCGTATAGGAAATGTATTAGGTAGTGTGTGCTTAACTTCCTTTAGATGCGCCTCGATCGTTAGGAAGCTCCTTGAGTGGTCTCTCCGTATAGGGAAGGTTATGATGATGATTTCTCTGGTTCTGAGCTTACGAAGTATCGGAAATTCATGAAGATGTGTTTAGTTCGCTAGGTGTCTTAAACTTAACCGCATAGGGGAATTTATGAAGATGTGTTTACTCCCTAAAACATTTAGTGTAACAACCTGAAATCCTAACTCCCTCTCTGAGTTTCCGGAAAACATTACGAATAATAAAGAATACGTTGCTAAAACTCCTAAATAAATAGGAAAAACCAAGCATTACCACCACCGTGATAACGGCTAAGGCATTTATAAAAGTACTACGGCGGAAGTCCTTAAAGTCAAAACCAATTTAAGTCTTGAACTCAAAAATCCCAAAACTAAATCAAACAACCACACTAAAAGAAAATCAACTTAAAACTTTATTACACTCGGAGCATCATAATGGTCGTTTCAAAACCAAAAACCTTAAACTTCGAATTAAACAACATCAACCATGTTATTAATTAAAACCATAGAAAACAAGTAAGAAATACGAACACTAATATGCAAGCACTCTCACTCCAACCCCAGCATAAATGACTTATGCCCACTTGTACATGTAGCTTTATCTTATTCTAGACAACTACTTGCCAACTGTGGTGGTCATCGTAGGGCCAAGTCCAAGAAGCCATGCCCACTAACAGACAGTCAGGAAAGATGAACATAACTACTAAAGACTGTAGCAAGATCAAATAAAATAAAAGTACAAAATCGTACAGATGTCGTTGACAACTCTTCACTATGCATAGACACCACTTAAAATTAATTGTTATTTGAACTGGATCGCCTCGAATGGGTTCCTTTTCGTTAAAATCTCTATTTGGGCACCCACTTGGGAGCAACTCTAAGAAGTGTTACTTATGTCACATAAAGTGAGGAATTTCAGCGCATTAAAAATATAAAAGAATACAACATCTGTACCCCAATTAGAAGTCATAGATACTTTCCATAGACTCCCCCCTCCCCCCTTTCACCATGTCTACTCAGGTATTACGGTCCAAGAATTGTTGTGATCCTCTTTCATTTACGTGATAACTGATTAACCATGTTATGAGACTATACAACAACAATAAACACACAACCCATATTAAATCTTTGATTTAAGTGATTCTAAAAAATCTGTGTGTCCTTTAATAGCTAAGCATTCATTACCACACATTAATGTGAGTGGCTAACTATTTACTTTTCTTGACCACACTTAACTATGAGTGGCAACGTATATAATTATTTGCTCATTAACTTCTACTAATTATGTGTGAAGATTTACAAACTACCTTTGTTGTGATTAAGTATCTAATCACTTAAAGAACTTCCTTTCTTCCTACTAAGCTATTGGCGACTTTCAACTACATTAAACATTCCAATTCAATCTTGAAGAATTTTATTACTATAAATGTGAAAGTCAGACATACAAATCATGCTTCTAATACTTTCATAAACGTGTTTCATGTATTCACAATCAATTAATCAACAACAACCGCATATCATATAAGATCAACCAAGTATGAATTCTAATTCTATGTCCGCGTTAGTACTAGTACCTTGTGTTGGTGGTGATGATCTGCCAAACTTCTAGTAGTAACGAGATCGAAGTCTCCACATAGAGGAAAACAATTCCAAAAATGTTGACTAGTTACAAAACTCTAAAATTAATATCGAATAGGACCTTGTCCTAAACATCCCTATGAGGTCTCTACAATTCCATTCTTTTATTTTATTTTCATTGTTAAAACCTTTGTTTTGGGTATTTCCAAAAATAATAATCTCAAAAACACTCAAAAACCTTTCTAAATTCAATTTTGTCTATAAAAATACTATAGTCATGTCCTAAGATCAATAGACAATACTTAGATGATTAAAAAAAAATAGCTTATTAATGTCAATGTTAGGATTTTTATTGGGCATAATCACTGTGTAATAAAAATTTAAGCTTTATTTATTTATTTATCTAAAACTCATTAAAAAGTCATGTAAACATCATAAATCATCATAAACTCTTTTACATTCCATCTAACATCATCAATGAATCAAACTATGCTTTAAAAATTTTTCATAAGATAAAATATGGTGATAATATTTTTTTCCATGATTTCATGATTGCAAAATATGACATGCTAGCAAATAATTATAACTTTCCACCTTTAAAAAATCAATCTACACTTTGTAGAATCAGTCATAAATTCACCCCAAAAAAAATAGCATCAAATATGAATTAAATCATTAAAAACCATAAAACAAGAATTTCAATAAACCCTAATTAAAATTTCATGATCAAAAAAAAAGAAATTCATGCTTTAAGAAATCATAACCTATAAAAACATATTAAAAACTGAGAAACATGATAACATCATTATAAACTTGAATTTGCAAGTGGAATCAAAATGTAAAAGAGAAGAATTTTTAGCAGGTCCGAGTACGAAAACAAACGTGGGAGGAAGGCGGGCGGTAATAGGTGCGCAGCGAGGGAAACCGAAGACGAGGCGTCTTGGTGTTCAGTCTGGCACGTGTAGTAGCAGGGCGAGTCGCGACGAACGACGAGGACAGAGATGAGTGATGAAGATTTTTTTTTTCCTTCGGAAAACGAACCTCCCCCCCCCCCCCCTCTTTTTCTTCTCTCCCACTATGAACTCCAACCTTGACCGTTTTCCCCAGTCGTCGATAGCAATTTTGGGTTTTTAAGCGGGTCTTGAGGCCCCCACGTAGGATTGGCGCCTACCTAGCTACCTTACTGTTGAACTTACTTTTATGCCCGGTTTACCATTAGGACCCTCTACAAAATCCCTTTTTCGCCCTTTTTCACTTCCATTAACGATGGAAATCTTAAACACTCCCACCTTCATGCTCACACTCCTAAATCCATTTTTTACGATTTAGCACTTGTTCACTCCCCTTCCCCCCCATGACCCTCGACATACCCTCCGTGCACACTGGTGTACCAGATACCTCCAGAGGCACTGAAACCGTACTAGTCTGGCTGCCTGCGGAAAGGCTCATCCTGTTCGTCACACCTCGGTTTACGCCCTACAACGTGCACTAGTGAAAGATTCCAAAAATGCAGGCGACCGACAAAAATTGCAAAGAGGTAAAAGAGCGAAAAGATGCATACGAGATTCAAGTTCTCCCCCGTCCCTTCCCCCCTCCCTCCTCCCCCCCTCTTCCCTTTTCTTTTTCTCTCCCTTCTTTTTCTCCCCCTTTCCCCCCCCCCCTTTTTTTTCCTTCTTTTTCCCCCCCCCCCCCCTCCTTCTTTCCCCCCTTTCCCTCCTTCCCTTTACCCCCCTCCCCTTCTT
>PYUH01000084.1:615300-707397 GCA_016808085.1 Suaeda aralocaspica | reverse complement strand
AACCCCCCCCCCCCCCCCCCTTCTTTTTTCTTCTCTCTCAACTTATGAAATCCTAAAACTTGAAGTTTGCAAAGTAGATATGAAATTTTGGGGTTTTAAGGGGTATTTATAGGCCCCAAAGTAGGATTTGGCGCAATTACATAGATACCCTTAATGTTTGAAATTACTTTTATGCCCTTGTTTTAAAACAATTTAGGAAACTCTAAAAATTCCATTTTTAGAAACTTTTTAAAATATTCAATAAAGCATGAAATATTGTTTATAAACATAAAATAATTAATTTGATCAAAATTTACTTAAATTCCCTTTTTTTAATATTTTTATTGAACTTTGTTTCTCAATAAAAATTTTAAAAACATATGTATAAATAAGAAAATAACTCCTTAAATTATGTGCAAATATGGGGTATTACGGTTTACCCACCTTAAAAGAAGTTTCATCCTGAAACTTTATGTAAATTACTGTATGGAATTTGAATAGAGATTACGTTTACTTTAATACTTTTCGTTCTTACACTATGTTGTTATATACTTTCGACATTTAACTCAACCTTTGCTTGATAACTTTTTAGTGAACAGACTTTCATAAAATTTTACTGAAAGACGTAAGATCTCGCAAAAAAATTTGCAAAATTGAGGCTAAAAACGCGCGAAATTAGATCGCACTCTACCCCGCTTAAGAATCAAGTTACGTCCCCGTAACTCTACCTACTAACCAGAAATAACTCTGGGTACTTTTTTCTCATCATATCTTCAACTTCCAAATTAGCTTCTTCGGTTTCTTGGTTAGACCACAATACCTTCACTATTTTAACACTTTTCCTACGAGTACCCGTGACCTTACTATAAAGGATGTTAATTGGCCTCTCTTCATAGTTTAAACTCTGGTCTAACTCTATTGTTTGAGGTTGTAACACATGTGACTCATCTGGAACATATTTTCTTAGTTGAGACACATGAAAGACATTGTGAACTTTGCTCAACTCCATTGGTAATGCTAGCTTATAGGTAACTTTTCCAGCCCTTTGCAAGATCGCATAGGGTCCGATATATTTTGGGCTCAACTTTCCCTTCTTTTAAGACCTCATTAGACCTTTCATTAGTGATAATTTAAGTAGCACCATATCACCAACTTCAAACACAACTTTTTGACATTTTTGGTCCGCATAAGACTTTTGTCTATTTTGCGCTGCCTGAATCTTTGCCTGTATTACCCTTACCTTATCGGTGGTTTCTTCAATCCATTGAGGTCATAGAATCACTGTCTCACTTATGTCACTCCAATATACGGGACTTCTGCACTTCCTGCCATACAAAGCTTCAAAAGGTGCCATGCCAATACTTGCATGATAGCTATTGTTGTATGAGGACTCGATAAGATCCAAACAATCTTCCCAATTCTCTTGAAAGTCCATTATACAAGCTCATAGCATGTCTTCAAAAGTTTGTATGGTTCTTTCCGTTTGTCCATCGGTTGCTGGATGGAAAGTTGTACTCATTTTCAACGTTGTACCAAATTTCTCCTTGGACACTTTTCCAGAACTTTGAAAGAAACCTAGAATCCCTATCTGACACGATATCCTTTGGAGGCACATGTAGCCTCACAACATGCTTTATGTAAGCCTTTGCAAGTTGTTCCATCCTCCATGTCTCCTTCATTGGTATAAACACCGTTTATTTAGTAAGCCTATCCACCACAACCCATATGGTATCATTTTTGTTCCCCGACTTTGGCGAGCAAGTTACAAAGTCCATTGATATACAATCCCACTTTCATCCCGGTATTTCAAGTGGTTGGACTTCTCCTTGTGGTCTTTTATGCTCAAATTTCACCTTTTTACAGGTAAGACACTTGCTCATAAATTCAGCCACTTCCCTTTTCATCCTAGGCCACCAATACACCTTCTTCAAATCCTTATTCAGCTTATCGCCTCCGGGATGCACCGAATACGGTGTATTATGACCTTCCTCCATGATTCTCCGTTTCAAATCTTCACTCTTTGGTGGTACACAACACCTTCCTTTATACCTTAAGCTTGCATCTTCATGGATTTGGAAGTCCATAGCCTTTCCTGCTCTCAATTTCTCCTTTATCCTATCCAATTTCACATCTCCCTCTTGGTTCTTCTTAATTTCCTGAAATACCGTTGGTTGGATATTAAGATTACAAAGTATTTCTTCCAACTCTCCCGCTTTTACTATCTCCAAGTTCATCATCTTCATTATCTTCATTATCTTCATGTCTCTACACAGATCGTTAGCGACCACTAGAGAGTTCAGTCCATGCTTCGTTTTACGGCTTAATGCATTCGCTACTACATTGGCCTTCCCTTCATGATAATATCTAGATCGTAATCCTTGATCAACTTAAGCCATCTCACGTTCAAATCTTTTTGAGTGAAAATGTACTTTAAACTCTCAAGAGTTCATTACTGTTTTCTTCTTCATTTCTCTTGAAGAGTTCATATTGGAAAATAGTATGGTCCGTGTAGATCTTACACTTTACTCCATACAAGCAATGCCTCCATATCTTTAAAGCACACACGATCGCCGCTAGCTCGAGATCGTGAGTAGGATAGTTTGCTTCGTATTGCTTAAGTTATCTCAAAGCATACACAATCACCTTTCTATTTGGCATAAAAACACATCCCAATCCATTTTTAGAAGCATCACTGATACGAATATCAANGAAGAGGAGGATGATATGAATATCAATGAGCAAAACTTCGAGGGTTTGATAGAAGGTGCAAAACAAGATGCAACCATGGGAGAGCTAGTGGCTTATGGAGACACAAGACTCTTAGGGTTGGCTAGGGTTAATTTTTACGTCTGCATGGTGACATGTACAAGTTTCCTCACGTAAAAATCAAGCAAGCATAATTAGTAGTTTAGGAGTGTTGAGCTATATGGGTTTTCTTCCCACTTCATTTGATAGGGTTTTACCATATGGTGTTTTGTGATTTTCTTAGTTAGTTTATGAGTCATGGTTGATGGAATCAAACATGGGAAACACAGAATTGAAGGTTTCTTGAAATAAAGATCAAAGCTCAAAGGGTTTCTTGAAGTTCTTGAAAATGGAAGTCCATCAAAAATCAAGGGAAAATATAGCAAGTTATATGGCGGGATTTTTGAACGATTTTGACGATTTTGGGCAACGTTATCAAGCGTGTTTTCCGTGTTGTTTGACTTGGTCAACTTTAGTTAGTTAGTAGAAAATATTGTCCTTAGATTTGTTTCTCAAAATATCTAAGATTTAGGCTAGAAAATCAGATTACAAGTATAATGCGCAAGATTGTATCCGGTTTCGTAGAGATTTGTTTTGTTATCCTAATATTAGTTTGTTATACCATAAATCTAGGGTAGTTAGGATTTGTTTAGGATATTCACATATTGTGTGATATGTTTAGCTATAAATAGGATGTAATTACCCCAATAAAATTCAGATTAGATTGATTGAAAAACACATTGTTTCCGTCTTATTTGTTTCACGAAAGAAAACAAACTTTGTGAGGATTTCTTGTGAGGAATTCGACGAGTGAGTGGTGCTTTTGAGCTTTATCTCACGTGAGGATAGTTTTTAGGATTTGAGGGTGCTTGGCTTTAATCAAATTCTATCAATTATTCGCCTTAGGACTTCGAATTTGTGGTGCGTTGCTTTATCAAATTTGTGTTCTAAGTTTATCTTGTGTGAGTGGCGTTTGTTTATAACAAAATTCACATCAATCACTTTACACATCATAAGGATCACTTCCACCTGGCAAATTCAGCACCGGAGCCGTAGTTAAATGCTCTCTTAAGGTTTGAAATGCCTCTTCGCATTTCTCACTCCTCACAAACTTACAATCCTTCATTAACGACGTCATTGGCTTAGCGATTCTCAAAAAGTCCTTCACAAACCTCCTATAATAACCTGCTTACCCTAAGAAACTTCGTACATCCATCATATTCTTAGGTGTAGGCCATTCTTTTACTGCTTTGATCTTGGTTGGATCTACTTTAACTCCCTCTTTTGACAAGAAATGTCCTAAGAATGCAGCTTTCTCCAACCAGAACTCGCATTTCGAGAACTTAGCATAAAATTTATTCTTCCTTAGTGTCATCAAAATTGTCCTCATATGTTCTACATGTTCCTCTTTACTCTTGGAGTACACCAAAATATCATCAATAAAAACTACCACAAACTTATCCAAGTACTGTTGAAAGACTCTATTCATTAAGTCCATGAAAATTGCTGGAGCATTAGTTAACTTAAAAGGCATAACAGTGAACTCATAACGCCCATACCTCGTACGAAAAGCAGTTTTTGGTATGTCCTTATTAATAGTTCTCAATTGATGGTATCTTGACCTTAAATCAATCTTGTTCTTGATCAAACAATTCATCAAACGTCGATAAAGGATACTTGTTCTTGATTGTCACCTTATTCAACTCTCTATAGTCAATACACAACCTCAACCTTCTGTCTTTCTTCTTTACAAACAGCACTTGTGCTACCCAAGGTGAAGCATTAGGCCTAATGTAACCCTTTTCCAACAACTCATGTAGCTGCTCTTTCAGCTCACTCATTTCCGCAAGTGCCATCCTATATGGTGCTTTGAAAATAGGTGTTGTTCCTGGCACTAAGTCTATGGTAAGTCTATGGTAAAGCCGATTTCTAGCTTTGGAGGCGTCCCCGGAATCTCTTCCGAAAACACGTCCAAAAGTCCCTCACTACCTCAATGTCCTCTGGCTTAGCAGTCTCAACATGATCTACATCCCTCACACTGCTAAGGTAAATTGGAAAACCTCTCTTCACAAACCTAGCAAACCTCATTACTGACACTATCTTGTGGTGTTTTGGCCTTCCTGCCCTCCTATAGCTCACTTTCTTACCCTTATTAACTAATGGGATCTTTTGTGGCTCACACAAAATCTCAGTTTTATGCTCATTCAACCAATCCATCCCTAGAATCACTTCCAAGTCACCTAAATCAAACTCAATTAGGTTGGCCTTAAACTCCACTCCCTCAATTTCAATTGGAACATCCAAAAATCCCCTTGAACATTGAACTTATTGTCCTGATGCTAACATGATGTGATTATTGACAGGAAATCGCGAACCACACAATGGATAGAAGCTAGCTCGGTTTTCTCTAAAGCAAAGCACCAAGAAAAACGATCTAGGTCGAATAATTTTATGACTTGGTTAAAGTTACACACCCTCAATTCTTAAAACTATCCTCACGTGAATATAAAGCAATGAACACAAATTCACAAAATCAAGTATATTGTTTTGAACGAAACAATAAAGAAAACGTACAACTCAAAGTTGATGTTTATTACTCAATTCAATCTATGTTGTTAGAAAGAAATCTCAAGGCTATTTATAGAATAACCTAAGACTAAATCCTAATAACTCCTAGGACTGTAAAATAACCAGAAAACACGCCCAAAACAAGGGGAAAATCGTCCCACACACACACACATTACTCACAAGATAAGATTGCCACGTCAGCACTGCATGTCATTTTCATCTTGCTAACAAACTCTAACAAACTATCTAAGACCTTGCTAAACAAGATTATCCAACAAAATCCACCCAAGATTCTCAGAAAAACACGTTGCCCAACAACCATGAAAATCGACGCAAAAACACGCCACATAGTTCGTTTTTGCGCATTTTTCAAGAAAATGTGTAAATCTTCAAGAAACTCTTCAAGATTCGATGTTTTAATCAAGAAACCTTCAAAAATGTATTTTCCTCAACCTTTAGATCGAATATGATGCATAATGTTCCACTAGTCTCACAACAATAAAAGCCTGAAATGGGAAAAACCCTATCAAATGAAGTGGGAGAAAACTCATAGGCAGAAACCATCTTATTCCCCTAATTCCGCCATTCCTTTGCTTCAAATGATCAAGTAAATTCTTGTGTCACCATACACACCCATGATGATGTCTTTGAAGATACCAAAAGCCTTGAATCTCCATAAGCTATTATTTCACCCATACTTGCATCATTTTTAGAAGCCATTATCAAACCTTTGAAGTTATCACCTTAATTCGTATCATCCTCCTCTTCTTCAAAAGATTTTGTCCTCAAACCTCGAAGTTGATAATCGGGAACACAAGGAGACAAATCACTAATGTTGAATGTAGCATGAACACCATATTCTCCTGGCAATTCGAGTTTATATGCATTGTCCCCTATCTTGCTCACAATTTTGAATGGTCCATCACGTACACCTAGGCATTAGTTTGTTTTTTCTTTGATTAGGAAATCTTTCCTTCCTTTGATGTAACCATACTAAATCACCTTCCTTGTATGTGTGTTGAACTTTGTGCTTGTTAGCACTTGTCTTGTACATATCATTCAATTCTTGCTCTAACCTGTGCATGTAACTTCTGCATGCATTCAATTTTAGCTAAAGCATCTTTATGAACGAGCTCACCTTTTGGAATAGCCACAAAATCAATTGGTAGCTTGGGATTGACTCTATAAACAACTTCAAAAGGTGAATGGTAGTGGCACATGTAGGTGAACGATTATAAGCAAACTCTGCATGAGCTAACTTCAAGTCCCAATCTTTCTGTGTCTTGCTTACCAACCCACGAAGTAGCACGCCTAGTGTTCTGTTTGTGACCTCAGTTTGACCATCTGTTTGTGGATAATAAGAAGTACTGAACAGTAATTTCATCCCTATCAAACGCCACAATGACTTCCAGAAATAACTCATGAATTTTGTGTCCCTATCACTCACAATTGTTTTCGGCACCCCATGTAACCTGACAATGTCTCAAAAATACAAGTCTGCAATATTTACAGCGTCATCAGTCTTGTGACAAGGTATGAAATGAGCCATCTTCAAAAACCTGTCAACCACAACCATTATAGCATCCTTTTGCCTTGCAGTTCTAGGCAAACCAACTGTAAAATCCTTAGAAATATCATCCCAAGGGGCTTCTGGCACTGGCAATGATGTGTAGATTCCCTGATGGAAGGATGCCTTTGCTTTCTGACAAACAGCACACTGTGAGATAACTGCTTCAACATCTACAATCATTTTAGGCCAATAAAAATGTTCCTGCAACATTGTCAATGTTTTTGTAATGCCAAATAGACCTGCAATTCCACCCCCATGCGCCTCTCTGACGAGCAATTCACAAATACTACACTTAGGAATGCAAAGCATATTCCCCTTGAATAAGAATCCATCATGTAGCACATAAGACACCATTGACCCCTTCGTAATTTGTGAATAGATAGGACCAAAATCTCCATCTTGCTCATAATATTGTATAATTAAATCCAAACCAAGCAATTTGAAATTAAGAACACCAATTAAAGCATACCTCCTTGCTAGAGCATCAGCAACCACATTATATTTGCCTTCTTTATACTTTGATGAAAAGTGAAAAAATTGCAAAAATTCAACCCACTTAGCATGTCTTGGATTGAGTTTATGTTGGCCATTGATACGCTTGAGAGCCTCATGATCAGAATGCAATATAAAGTGACTTGGTCGCAGATAATGACTCCAATGATCCAATGCTCGAACAATAGCATAGAATTCCTTGTCATAGGTAGAGTAGTTCAACCTTGCTCCATTCAATTTCTCACTAGAATAAGCTATTGGCCGCTTACCTTGAACCAACACTGCACCAATTCCCACGCCACTAGCATCTGTCTCAACTTCAAAAGGTTTCAAAAATTATGGTAAGGCTAGAATAGGAGCTTGACAAAGCAACTTCTTCACCAATTCGAATGCCTTTTGCGCATCTTTGGTCCATTCAAACTTCTCTTTGTTCTTCTTAATACACTCAGTCATGGGAGCTACTACATAAGAGAAATTCTTCACAAATCTTCTATAGAAAGAAGCTAAGCCGTGGAAAGCTCTTACCTCAATCACAGATTTCGGAACTGGCCATGTTCTAACAGCTTCAACTTTCGAAGGATCAAGTGAAACACCATAGTTAGAAACGATGTCGCCTAGAAACGTCACACTAGTCACCATGAACGAGCACTTTTCGAGCTTAGCATACAACTTCTACTTTCTCAAAGTTTCTAACACCTCTCTTAGATGCTGCAGATGATCTTCAACACTTGCACTATACACCAGCATATCATCCAAATAGACAACCACAAACTTCCCAATGACAGGCTTCAAAACTTCATTCATTAATCTCATAAAAGTACTAGCAGCATTAGTAAGACCAAAAGGCATAACTAACCATTCATAGAGACCTAGGTTGGTTTTGAATCCTATCTTCCATTCATCACCCTCTATCATTCGAATTTGATGATAACCACTCCTCAAATCAATCTTAGTAAACACTTATGAACCAAATAATTCATCTAATAAATCATCTAGACGAGGAATAGGAAACCTATATTTGATGGTGATGTTGTTCACAGCTCTAGAATCAATGCACATCCTCCAAGATTCATCCTTCTTAGGAACAATTAATGTTGGCATTGCACATGGACTCATACTCTCCCTGACATACCCTCTTGCCATTAACTCTTCAATCTGACGTTGAATTTCCTTAGTTTCTTCTGGATTGCACTTGTAGGCTGGTTTATTAGGAATCTGAGCTCTAGGAACCAAGTCAATCTGATGTTCAATTCCTCTGATTGATGGCAACCCTGGTGGCAATTCATCAGAAAATATATCTTGAAATTCGTGCAATAAGGGGCGCAACTCACGAGGGATGCTCGTTGCTTTTTCTTGCACTTCCTTAGCCATCAACACATAGAAATTCTCACAATTCTTCACCTCTTGCATCATAGCCTTCTCATCAATCAACAAAACACCCTTTTTGTTGCTCACATCTTTTGAAAATTTCGAGCCTTCTAAAGGTTTCAACGCAACGGGTTTACCCTGTGCCTGCTTTCTAATGATGTATATATTTGTTCTACCATCAAACTGTACAAATCTATCATACTGCCATGGTCTTCCAAGCAATATATGGAACGCATCCATAGGACATACATCACAAAGCACTTGACCATCGAAATTTCCAATTTTAAAACTAACTAGAGCTTGTTTGTTCACCTTGACATCACTTGTATTGCCGAGTCAATTTAACTTGTAAGGAAGAGGATGTTTAGTGGTAGGAATCTCAAGTTTGTTGATCAATACAGTAGAGACCACATTAGCGCAACTACCTGAATTAATGATTAGATCACACAATCTTCCTAAAACATTGCACCTGGTGACAAAAATCTTTTCACTCTAGTTCTCTGTAGGTGGGGCAACTTTGGATTGTAAAACCCTTTTGAGAACTAGACTCTAGTCATCCACTTCAGGAGTAATTTCTTCAATATCTTCTCCCTTAGTGTCATAAATAACGCCATCCTTTTGTTGTTGACGTTCATTCTCCTCTTCTTTAAAGTCTACATCTTCTGCCCAATTTCGAGTAGTATGAACTCTTGAATGTGGACAATCCTTCTGAATATGACCTTCACCTTTGCATTTGAAGCATATACGTTGATCAGGGTTTGGAGGTTTAGTAGCAGAGCCTTTATCCTTGATATATAGAGGAGGTTTAGAAGTGGAATCGAAATTTTGCTTATGAGGAACAACGACACCTTCTTTCTTTACAAAGGATTTCGGAAAAGTGACTGTTTTTTTCGAAAATTGCTTCTCAACTCTAGATGAAACCTTGCAAACCTCATCAAAAGTCCAGTATGGTTGTAACTCCACCTTTTCCCTAATTCTTTCATCTAGACCATCAACATAACGAGCAACTTGATGATCCTCCTTTTCTTCTAGATCGCAAATGGTAATCAAGTTGAGGAATTTAGAAGTATATTCTTCAACTGATTTTCGATCCTACTTCAAAGTATGCATCTTTATGAAATTGCCCTGCTCCCGAGGAACAAAATGTCTCCTTATCTCTTTCTTCATTTTCGTCCAAGTAGCTACTTTAGACTTCCTATCCTTCCTCCTTTTCCTTTGCATACCTTCAAGCCATAAACTAGCTAAGCCAGTTAACTTCAGTTCTGCAACTTTATATGATTTTTGATCATCATACTCCTTATATTTGAAGATCCGTTCAATTCTTCTTAGCCAATCAAAGAACTTTTCAGGATCCAGACTTCCACTGAATTTAGGAACTCGATTGAGAACATTGTTTGGATAAAGCCTCCAAATTGGCAACATGTTTTAACCTGCAACTTTTTCAACTTATATAGAGATGGGCCCTAGCTTTTCATATTTGGGGTTAACCCTAGATTTGTGACTTTGACTTTGACTTTTGATGTAGAGTTGACTTTGTCTTATGTATTTGTTAAGTCATGTATGCATGTGATCCAATATGAAAAAATTTACCCTATTTACCCCATTTTCCATGGAGGGATACCGACTCTCTTCCCTAAAAAAGAGACGAAAAGAGGAGAATGCACCTCGGCTCACTTTAATGCAAATCATGACCAAGAAAGTAAACACATGATGGTTTGATGTTTTATAAAAAAAACGTGTATGATAAAGTCGCTTTGGGTGTATGGGAAGGTTATTGGGTATCATGCCCCTAGTATGTAATGAGAACCCTCATGTTTGAATATGAGGAGCATTTGATGACTCGAGTAATTACCGCATAGGGAGTTTCTAGGGATAAAAGTTAACCCTTGTGTGGCTAGGAATCGAATGTATAACACTTTTGTGATTTTGAGGCTTGCTTGATGGTGTGAATTGAGTTTTGTGATGTGAATGTAGGAGGTAAGAGAAGAAAAGATTGTATGTGATTGCTCAAGATGGACACTTGAGGAATTTGCTTCTTTAGGATAGGAGTGAATGAGAACTCCAGTCATTAGGGGTGTGCAAAACTGGATATCGGAATTTTTCCAATCCGGATATTCTGAACCAAAAAAATTGTTTTTGTTTCCGTTCTAGAAAAACCGAAAATCTGGAAATTTGGATATCTAGAAAAACCGGATTGGAAAACTGGATATGCGATTACGAATTATACACCAAAAATTTCTCTAAAACTTACATTTATACCCTTAAAAAACCGGATTGAAAAACCGAAAATTCGGAACAATGCTGAAAATTCCGGAAAACTGGAATTCCGGATTTTGTTTTCCATAACAATCTGGAATCCGAATTTTTAAAAACCCATTCTGTATCTAGTCCGTTTTTCGGTTTAGAAATCAGGATATACGATCCTGTTTTTTTTCAAAAAAAAGGATCGGATATCCGGATTTTTGGAATAGAAAATCGGAAAACCGGGCCAGAAATTCAGAAACAGAATTTATTGCACACCCCTACTTGTCATGGTGCGAGCCCCCAATTGATGATATGATTGGTTTGTAGGATAAGGTCGACTTGAGATAAAGCATTTGTGATGATCATTGCTAGAATTGAATTGAAACCTTATGTGAGGCTATTTGACTTTGGTCAAGTCAAGGTAGCGACATTCTTTTGATTATAAAAACCCCCTAACCTTGGAAAGGTGATCTTTGTTTCCTTGTGCTTGTGATTGCTCAAGTTGGTCACTTGAACATGTTACTCCATAATGAGAGATGAAGGCTCTTATGACGATGCAAGCCCCAAATCTTGGAGAGACAACAGTTATATGACTTGTTCCTACTTGATTTTAACTTGATGAGCAACAATTAGACAATTATGATGGAGAAGGAGGAATAGGAGAGTCCCTAAAGGGTGTAGAAAGAAAAGATATGGATCAAGAAAAAAAAAGTTTCAAATTGTTACTCGTTTATGAAAGGATCGATGTAGTTGGCTAAGAGAATCTGGTTCAAACTTGAGTCTATGTCAGGTTCTAGGCTAAGCAATTGTGCTTCGAAGTTCAACGGATATGACCTCATTAATTTCATTTATATGGTCGGACCTCAAGGTGAGGCTACTTACGTATCCTTTTTGGAATCAGACTTATCGTAGTTTGTGAAAATTGTGTGTAATTGACGTGATCATGCTCTAACTTTTGCCTAGACCGCCCTTTTGAGTTTTCAACCTAACGGGCTTTGGACATACATGAACAGGGTGTTAGGCTTGAAGTTATGATTTGAGGAGTGATTAGGCTTTGGTTTTGAAAATTTTTGAAATTTGGACATTGGCTATGAGCTTTTGGCTTTGAGATTCGTATTTTGGGTTTTGGACTTTGGACATTGATTTTGAGGTTTGACCTGTATTTTGGATTTTTATTTTAGGTTTGAAAAGTAATGAAGTTTGAAGATATGGAATTTTGACTTTTGGTTTTGGAGCATAGGATGGTATGGTTTGAGAGTGATTAGGATGTAGGCTATGGTTAAAGGGGAAGGGTTTGACTCATAGGTGCGTAGATGTGCTTTGACTTTTGAAATTGACTTAATTTGGATTTTTACTTTGATGACTTCCTCTTTTTTCTTTCAGCACACATCCTTTTCCTATGCACCGTGATTAGCTTAATAAAGGTGAGGGAGATTGAGGTTGACTTAATTTTGTGGATGGGCTAAATGTTGGTTCAATTTTGTGGTGTTTAAGGCTTTTCGAGCATGTCCAATATTCATTAATCTTTTTTTATTTTTTGTTGTTTTTTTTTCCAATGATGATGAGGTTATTTGAAGCACAACAAATAAGTTAAAAGAAAAGAGAGGGAATTTTATTTATTAAGATGAAAACTAACAAAATGAAGGCTAAGACGTAATAACTACCTTAATCCTTAGCATGTATACTCGAAGTCACAAAAATTCTGAAATTTCTTTGTTGAATTCTAAACTACAATCCATCAACCTGTGAATTTTGTTCATAATCCATTAAATGGATAAACTTAGATGAGGTGACGCACAAGTGGGTGGCCGTATTTCTTGGCTATTTTCCTAATGTTTATCTTCTTACTTTGTCTAGATCATGTGGGATTTATTTGACTATGAGTTGGAGGATTTGTTCCAAACTTAGACCTATAAATACCTTTTAGCTTGCATTGTTTAATCATAGATTGTTTTGAATAAAAATTGTTTTAATTGAATCCAGTTGTGTTCATTAAATTCATAAAGTTTCCCTAGTTGTTACTACACTTGCTATGGTTGGTGATTTGCATAGCATAATCCTAGTTCTTATGAAACCTTTGGTGAGTGAATCAAGTCCATATCCCTCTAAAATACGTAGAAATTCGTGAGTTTGAGAGTAAATCACAAAAGTTCCTAAATTTCTTTGTTGAATTCTAAACTATAATCCATCAACGTGTGAATTTTACTGCTACCCCATTAAAATTCACATCAAATTGGCTAGGTTGATGGGATCCCAAACCCCTTATACTCATTGGAATTCGTGCATATGTCGGTGCTAAAAGATCAATGACAAAGCATTACACAACAATTGCAAATCGGGTCAGAAAAGGCAGTTTCGAAGGGCATATTGTATTGACGATTTCTCCTTTGTTACAAAAGGTTTTTCATTGATTCTTTTTTTCAAATTGGGTGTTTTTCTTTCTTATTTCTTCATACCAAGTTTCATAATCTTTTTTCGATCTTTTGGTTCCTAGTCGAGTCTGTTTTTCGCAAACTGGTGAAAATCACAACAGTTTTGAGTGTTCTTAGAAAAACTTAAACTGCAGAAAATTGTTAAGGGTTTTGTGAGTGAAATTAGCGTCGAGTGTTATGGACATATCTAGATTGGGAGACGCGCATGGAGAGAATTTTCTAACATAACTGTGTTAGTGAGATGTGAATTTTAATGGGTTAGCAACAAAATTTACAAGTTGATGGATTGTAGTTTAGATTTAACAGGAAAGTTCGAAATTTTGTGAAGAAATTCTCTAAACTCACGAATTTTCTATGTTATTTGCGGGACATGGACTTGATTCACCCACCAAAGGTTTCACAAGAACTAGGATTATGCTATGGAAATCACCAACCAAAGCAAGTGTAGTAACAACTTCGAAAACTTTATCAATTCAATCAGCATAACTGAAATTCAATTAAAACAATTTTCATTCAAAACCATCTATGACTAAACAATGAAAACTAAAAAGTATTTGTAGGACTAAGTTTGGAACAAATCCTCCAAGTTATAGTCAAATAAATCCCCCAAGATCTAGTCAAACTAACAAGATAAACATTAGGAAAATAGCTCAAGAACGTGACATTTATGCATCATTTACCAAATATGACACATTAAGACTCCTAAGAAAGCAATTAAAACGCCTGAAATGAGAAAAACCCTAGCAAATGCTGTGGGAAAAAAAAACCATAGGCAAAACCACCAATAACCTTGATGTGAATGGCAGCCTTATATTCACATCATACTCCCCGTGTTGAAAAGAAACTTGTCTCAAGTTTCAGGCTCCAAGCAACCATCCATATGCGACGAACAAGTGAGCTATGTTTGATATCAAATCTATAGTCACTTAGTATACAGATCATTAGGAACAAGATATAAGCAAGTGAAAAGCTGTTTGGGCGCAAAGAATCTCTTGTAACTTGTGGATTATTCCACAATAGGGCACAAAAATCCTTTATATATCCTTCATTGAAAACTAATCACTGAATCATCATGTAAAAGAATAGGCTCGACAACTTGTAAATCTACAACAACCATTGGATGATTTGAATATTGTTTTGTTGTAACGATCCCTTCTTCAACAACACATTGAACAATTTGATCTTCAATCTTAAGTAATGCATTCACATCAACAATAAAATCTTCCTTACCCTTATATTCGTGAGTTGAAGAGTAAATCACAATAGTTCCAAAATTTCTTTGGTGAATTCTAAGGTACAATCCATCAACCTGTGAATTTTAATGGGTTAATGATAGGGTTGCGTCAATGAAGTCTAGCAAAGAGGACACCACAAATTTAATAATTCTTCATGGGAAAGATGATGAGATTATATTGCATGAACTTCCTGAATATGATGGTGACAA
The DNA here is from genome assembly GCA_016808085.1 of Suaeda aralocaspica. Taxonomy (NCBI): domain Eukaryota; kingdom Viridiplantae; phylum Streptophyta; class Magnoliopsida; order Caryophyllales; family Amaranthaceae; genus Suaeda; species Suaeda aralocaspica. Next base: position 692,555 of record PYUH01000084.1, on the reverse strand, counting down.
AGATCCAGAAACATATCTAGATTGGGAGAGGCACAAGGAGTGAATTTTCGAACATAAAGGTGTGAGTGAGATGTGAATTTTAATGGGTTAGTAACAAAATTCACAGGTTGATGGATTGTAGTTTAGATTTAACAAGGAAAGTTCAAAAATTTTGTGAAGAAGTTCTCTAAACTCACGAATTTTATATACTATTTGAGGGATATGGACTTGATTCACCACCAAAGGTTTAACAAGAAGTAGGATTATGCTATGGAAATCACCAACCAAAGCAAGTGTAGTAACAACTACGGAAACTTTATCAAATCAATCAGCAGAATTGAAATTCAATTAAAACAATTTTTATTCAAAACCATCTATGACTAAACAACGAAAACTAAAAGGTATTTATAGGACTAAGTTTGGAACAAATCCTCCAACTCATAGCCAAATAAATCCCACAAGATCTAGACAAACTAACAAGATAAACATTAGGAAAATAGCTCAAGAAACCCGGCCATCCCCACTTGTGCGCCACCTCGCCTAAGTTTATCCTTATCCTAACAAACTAACTACCTAATTTAGGAAAATATCCTAACCACCTAATGATATGGATAATTAACCTAACAAACACAAGAATTTGGATAAATATTACTTAAAAACACGCACACCCAAAAGACTCCCAAGAACACGCGTTTCATTCACCACTCTTAGTATTTGCGCGATTTTTGATTTTCTAGGAATGTCTTCAAAAAACCTTCAAGATCCAATCTTTTAATCAAGAAGATTTCAAGAATGTGACATTTATGCATCATTTACCCAATATGACCCATTAAGAGTCCTAAGAAAGCAATTAAAAAGCCTGAATTGAGAAAAACCCTACCAAATGCAATGGGAAAAAACCCATAGGCAAAACCACCAATAACCCTGATGTGAATGGCAACCTTATATTCATATCACTTTGTAAGTTGTTCCATCCTCTAAGTCTCCTTCATCAGTATAAACATCGCTGACTTAGTATGCCTATCCACCACAACCCAAATGGTATCGTTTTGTTTCGTTGACTTCGGCAAGCAGGTTACAAAATCCATTGATATGCAATCCCACTTCCATCCTAGTATTTCAAGTGGTTGAATTTCTTCTTGTTGCCTTTTATGCTCAAATTTCACCTTTTCACTAGTAAGACACTTAGTCATGAACTCAGCCACTTCCCTTTTAATTTTAGGCCACCGATACACCTTTTTCAAATCCTTATACAACTTATCACATCCAGGATGAGCTGAGTATGATGTATTATGACCTTCCTCCATAATCTTTCGTTTCAAATCTTCACATTTCTTTATACCTAAAACACCCATCTTTTTGCATTTTGAAGTCCATAGCCTTTCCTGCCTTCAATTTCTCCTTTATTCTATCTAGTTTCACATCTCTATCCTAGTTCTCCTTGATCTCGCCAAACACTGTTGGTTGCATACTAAGATTACAAAGTAATCTTTCCAACTCTCACTCCTTCACTATCTCCAAACTTATTCTCTCCATGTCTCTACACAGCTCGTCAGCGACCACTAGAGAATTCAATCCATGCTTTATTTTACAACTTAGAGCATCCGCTACCACATTGGCTTTCCCTTTATGGTATTGGATATCTAAAACATAATACTTGATCAATTCAAGCCATCTCCTTTGTCACATGTTCAAATCCTTTTGAGTGAAAAAGTACTTTAAACACTTGTTGTCCATGTAGATTCTACATTTCAATCCATACAAGTAATGTCTCCATATCTTCAAAGCAAACACGATCGCTGCTAGCTTGAGATCATGGGTGGGGTAATTTATTTCATACGGCGTTAAATGTCTTGAAGCATATGCAATCACCTTTCTATTTTGCATTAAGACACATCCCAAACCATTATTGGAAGCATCACTATACACGTCATAAGAACCACTCCCATTTGGCAAAGTCAGCACTGGAGCCGTAGTAAAATGCTCCTTTAAAGTCTAAAATGCCTCCACACACATATCACTCCAAACAAACTTGCAGTATTTCTTCATTAACGACGTCATCGGCTTACCTATCCTCGAAAAGTCCTTCATAAACCTCTGGTAATACCATGCAAAACCCAAGAAACTTCTTACATTTGTCACATTCTTAGGTGTATGCCACTCTTTCACTGCTTGGATCATGGCTGGATTTACTTCAACTCCCTCTTTTGACACAAAAATGTCCCAAAAATGCAACTTTCTCCAACAAAAATTCACATTTCGAGAATTTAGCATACAACTTATCCTCCCTTAGTGTTATCAAAATTGTCCTCAAATTAGAGTCAAAACTTAAACCAAAGTACTACAGCGGAAGTCTTTAAAAACTTAAACCAAATTAGAACTCCAAAATAAAACTTAAAATAAAGTTAAAACAAACTAAAGTCAAAACCAAAAGAAAACCAACTTAAACCTTTATTACACTTCGGAACCGTCTTAATGGCCCTAATAAAAAACAAAATAAACTTTAAACTTCAAAACAAAATTCAACATCAAGTAATAAATGACTATTAAGTCCACAAAGCATTAAACTAAGAAAACTACGATGCGAGCACTCTCACTCTAGCCTAGCATGATTGACTTATGCCCACTTGTACCTGTAGCTTTCTCTTGCCCTAGACAACTACTCGCCATCAAGGGGGTCATTGTAGGGCCAAGTCAAAGATAATGCCATGCACACAAAACACACATTCACCAAAGCTGAGTACATAAATACCAAAGACTATACAAAACATGATTAATACTAAAATAAAATAAAAGTGTAACATACACACTTCTGATCGTTGACAACTCTTCACCTGTGCACAAACTCAACTCAAATAAAATTATTTATTATATTTAAACTTTGGATTTCGCATCGAACATGTTTCCTTTCCTTTAAATTCTACCTATTGACCACCAAATTGGGAGCATCTCTAACAAGGTATTACCTATGTCACATAAATTAGAACTCCCCCAATTGTTCAACCCAAGGCGTATACGTTCCAAGAGTTTTGGTGCGAATCATCTTTCACTTTACGTGATTAACATGTTTAACAATATTAGGACTCACACATAACAACACACAGAATCACACATATCATCAATCACACCATATTAATTATCTTTGGTTTAAAGTGATACTATCAATAATTTGTGTGTCCTTTAACTAAACTAAACTTCCTACACTACACATTAGCTATGAGTGGATATTAACTAATTATCCTTTCCTTGACCACACATTAAACTGTGAGTGGCTACATATATATAAATATTTGCTCATTAACTTCTAATAATCATGTGAATAAAAATCCACCAACTACCTTTCTTGTTGATTAAGCAACTAAACAACTTAACTAACTTCTTTCCTTATTTATTAAACCATTGGCCAACTTTAGTAATAATTTAACATTCCAATTACACATGATAAATTAATAATGCCATAGATGTGGAATGTCAACTAAATATAAGATTCATACTTTACACTATCATACTTCTCATGCCAGTCGACCAAGCAACAATTTATATTCACATTCATAACATGTAAGAATAACAACCAAGCATGAAATCTACTATTCCTTCGCCTTTAGTACATATGTACCTTGTAAAGTAGTGGTGATCTGCCACAACTTCCAGAAATTGACTAACTCGAAGTCTCCTACAAAGAGAAAATCGAACTAAATTAAAACCTTGAAAACTAACTTCAACATCAACTCTAAACTAACTTTTTATGTTGAAAACTTGTCCAAAACGTTCCTTATATGGTCTCCATTCAATTCCATACTTTATTTTAATTTTTCTTTAGCCAAACACTTTATTTTCGATAACTTTCCAAAAATGGCAGCTTTATAAAATTTCTTAAAAACACTTTAAAATCCTTCTTAATATCATATTTTGATCATAAAACACTATAGTCATGTCCTAGGATCATCATACAATATTTTGACGCAATAAAAATAATTGTAACTAATTATTCCACGGGTTACTATTTTTATTATGTCATGAACACGTGATAATAAAAATTCGCAACTTAATTTATTTGTTCAAAACTCCTTAAAACTCCTCAAAACATCAAAAATCATGCATAAAACTCTTTTACAATCTATTATCATCATTATACATCTAAACTATGCCTTAAAATAATTTTTCATGAAGTAAAACACTTTCATAATATTTTTAGTCTTAGTTTTCATGATTATAAAAATTTGACAGCAATAATAAACAACTTTAAAACCTTTAAAAACCTATCTAAACTTCATAAAATCATCACAAATTCATACTACAACAATTTTATGATCATAATATAGAAGTTTAAACCATTAAAAACCATAAAACTATGAATTTCATAATTTCATAAACCCTAATTTAAAATTTTATGAACAACTTTATAAATTCATACTTTAAACATAATCATAACTTTATTAAACATGATTGAAATCATAGAAACATAATCAAACATAATTATAAAGATGAATTTTTACAAAATTGAATTAAAAAGAAACGAGGAAGAAAAAAAAATTTAACAGTTCAAAAATATACCAAGGGGAAGAAGAAGGAGTGGCCGGCGAAGGTGGTAGCTGCCGGCGAGAGCAGTGACGCAGCAGCAGTAGCAACGAGGGGGACTCTGGCGAGGAGGAGGGCGGACGAACGGAGGACGCGCAAGTGGGGATGCGCGAGGAAGAAGAATAGCAACAAAGTTTTTTTTTTTTGGAAAACCTTCGAACACTTTTTTCCTCTTTCTTTTATTTTCCTAAATCCTAAATCACTAAAGTTGCAAATTAAATCTGAAATTTTTGGTTTTAAAGGGTATTTATAGGCCCCAAAGTAGGATTCGGTGCAATTACATAAATACCCTTGAGACTTGAAATACCCTTGAGACTTGAAATTACCTTCGAATACTGGCATCCGCTTCACTTCGAGCCAGCACATTCAGCTTCCCGGTATTCGAGGCCTTAGCCTAACCTCCTCCATTTTCACTTCAATTCTATTCCCGGCTTGTTGCATTGTCTTTCCTCCCATATATTTTTGGAAACCTTTCTGCTAACCTCGTGATGAATTTCCCTTAAACTATGGCCCTTGTCCTTCCTTTCCCTTGCCCTTAGAGGAATACTTATACTCACGGTGTCCAAGCTTGTTGCACAAACGACAAGCCATCGGGTTCCCTGCACACTCCTTGCTTGAGTGATTGCGAGGACATTTCTTACAGAAGTACAAACGACCACCTTGATTAGTCGTTTGTAACCTATTCCCATTTCCATTAGCTGGCTTCCCAAAGTTTCCTTTATTTCCCTGAAAGTTGTTGTTGAAACGAGACTTCTTAAATCCACCACGACTCCCTTGTTGGTTAAAGTTTCCTCCACCATCCTTTCTTTGCTCCCTCGTCTCACCTTCTTTCAGCATCTCCTTCTTCTTTTGGTCTAAGGCATACAAATGTGCAACTCTACCATACAACTCATCCAAAGACTCAAAGACTTTCCCGGCTAGTTGCAACTGAATGTCTATGGGAAACCCTCTCTCAAAGCCACTAGCCTTCAGCTTTTTCGTTGCTACAGCCTCCTTGGCAAACCTAGACAACTCTATCAACTTTGAGTAATACTTAGTAACTGGCATACTCCCCATCTTAAGCTCTAGAAACTCATCAGCTTTCTGCATTTGAAGGAACATAGGGTAAAACTCGTTGCGAATCTGCTCCTGAAACACTGTCAAATTGAAACCTAGCAAAGCCATAATCATAGCTTCATTATGGAACCACCAAAGATCAGCTTCTCCTCTCAGATAATAAACTGCATGGTTTACCTTAAACTCTTCTAGACACTCAACTACCCCAAATAGCTTGTTGAATTCTCTTAGCCTTCCTTCTAGAATAGTTGGATTGGGTTCTCCTTGGTAAGTAGGCGGCTTACTTTGAGAAATTTTCTTGAAAAGTTCCCCAGCAGGGTCGCCTCCATTGCCATTTCTTCTGGCAGCTGATTGTTGTTACAGTAGCTAATTGCCTCACTACATCATTCAGCTGATTGTTGTTACATTCAGCCATTGTATTTCTTCTGTAGAGGGAAAAAACCTTTATATTAAACTATTTCCAACTCTAAGTTAGAGGAACACAAAACTTATAACACAACATAAAAACACTTTATCAATTCGTCTCACAAAAGAAATTTTCATTCTTTTAGAGTGAATGATTCACTTAGTTTTGATTGTTCACACAACCATCAAAATATAATAAACCACATAATAAAAAAATTTCCCCTTGGTTTTGCTCTACTTAAGATATCATTTCAAAAGAAAACAAGGTCACTTATTCCTTTATTGTAATGATGGTTCTTAAATGCTTAGTTTATTAAAAGCTCCTTATGGCTTACTGCTAGGGGTGTGCAAAACCGGATATCAAAATTTTTCCGATCCGGAAATTTGGATATCCGGATTTTCGAAACCAGAATTCCGGAAATTCGGATATTCGAAAAAAACGGATCGGATATCCGGTTCTGAATTATATGCCAAAATTTTCTCTAAAACTTACATTTTTACACTTAAAAAACCTGATAGGAAAAACGGAAATCCGGAAAAATTCGGAAAAATGCGGAAAACCGGGATTCCGGATTTTGTTTTCATTAAAAATCCGGAATCCGAATTTTAAAAAATTCATTCTGTATTCGATCCTGTTTCCGGTTTTAAAATCCGGATATCCGGTCCGATTTTTCCGAATTTCAAAAAAACCGGATAGGATACCCGGATTTTCAGAGTGGAAAAACGGAAAACCGGACCGGAAATCTGGAAACAGAATTTTTTGCACACTCCTACTTATTGCCACTTATTCAAAAAGATTATAACAATCTAAAATGTCCAACAATACTAGACAATATAAATTTAAACTAAACTCATATTCATAACAAAGACTTATAAACATTAACATTATCTCGCTTGTTCCTAGACACCACATATTACTCAAGTATGAACTCAGGATCTTCTTCAATATCTTCCAATCTTTCCTCAACATCTTCGTCCATGTCATCTTTGGGATCAAGTTCATTTTCTTCTTCTTTAGAATCAGTCACTAAATCCACATGCACTAGGATCACTAGATTTGGAATCTAAATCTCATAACATGAACTATCCTTTGAGTCATAGCTTTGAGACTGGTATGGGTGAGGTCTCCTCACTTGCATTTCGACTTCAGAAACTCTTGCTCCTTCTTTGCAATGTAATCTTCCAAGTGCCTCCAATCACAACCCCATTGACCATTTTGATCCTTATACTTGATGTAGTTTGGAAGTCCTCCAATGAAATGAAAGTCATCAAACTTCACCTTGAACTCGATTTAAGGTGGACGATTAGGTAAGCAATTCACAATTAAGGGAGACACATGATGAGGTTGGTCCCACTGCTTTAGCTTCAGCACTACACTCATGTATGAACAGTAGAAACGAATCTTCCATACATACTGACATGGACTCTCATAATCCTTCTTCTCCGAAGTTCCCATCTGTGTTTCATTACTAGGCATATTATCCACCATTCTGTAACGACACTAAAAGATAATAGGCCATCCTTCCCACACAATACAACCAAGCCAAACAGTTCCACAATGAAAAGGTTTGGTGGCTAACATAAAATTTCTTCTACACATAACTATCCATATAAGCAACACTTCAAAACAAGTACTTAAATCACTACTACATAAAATACTTTTTGAAACCCTCAAAAACCCGTTGAAACAACAACAACAGCAACAGCCCTTAGCAACAGCCACAACCACAGCAGCAGCAGCAACAACAACAACAATAATTTATTATTATTTTTGTCAAAAGAATGTTGATACATACTATCAAGGCTATTTAATAATGTAATGTACATTCATTATATATATTATTACCACCAAACATAATATATCTACAAGTTAATGTAATACAAAGCATTTGATTTCTCCCTTCCCCTCAGTTTGCCATCATTTTACCCTGATGAGATTTTGAACTTATGATATCGCCTTTCCCGTTTGTGCTTATCATATACTTGTTGAAGATAGCCTGTCAAACATTAAAGATTCAAAATGTTAAGTAATAAATGGTAGGATCATGAAGTTAAAAGGCATCAAAAAATTCACTTTAAGCAATGAAGCTGAATATTGAAAAACACTCGTTCGTTCGTTCATTCATTCACCCAGTAAATTAATTCATTCAAACTTGTCTACTAACCTCATTTTTGATGACCTAGTCACTTAGCTTGACTTTTCTCATTTAGCTTAACCTCATTCACAAATTAGTCGTTTATTCATTCGTTTACTGACTCCAATGATCATTCGCTCACTCACATATTGTTTAGCTGACTCTCTGAATTGATCACCACTAACTGAATTAAACTACTCAGGCTTCCACCTGATTGTCTTTTTGTCCAACTAGATTAATGCAATAGCCAGCAAAAACCAACAGAAAAAGCCTCTTCAAACATAGTGAGAAGAACAAATGGGCAATCTTAAAGAACAAATTAAGGTAACAAGAAAACCATGGAAATTTATAGACAAAGAACATGCAAACACATAGGAGTTTAAAACAAGCCATAATTCACCGTCTTTAGAATGAATAAACCACATCGTTCTTTTGAACTTTAGGTATGCTTGATAAAATATGGATGAGTTTTTTCATTTAATCATGGGAACTAAAATTAGCATACCATTGTAATAAGATGCCTAATGTATTATAATTTTAAACAAAATAGCATCCCAAAATAGGAAAATTCACTTTTCATAATTAATATAATAGCATGTAAAGTGTAAGTGCTGCATAAAAGTAATCATAAACAAAATAACACTTCCTACTCATGAGTCATGACTCATATCTCTCACTATTCAACATCTTTCCTAGAAAAACTCAATCAAATGCTAACAACTTCATAATTCTCCTTTACCTATGGAATCATCTCCACAACCTTACCTCTTGTCAATATTAGGATGAATAATAGTTTTTATTATTATCTATTAGCTTTCGTGAGCCTATGGACTTCAAATAGGCACTTTAATTTGCATCAATTTTGTTGTAATTGCTAGTAGTTGAAGAGGCGAAACATAATTTAGCAGTAAAAATCCATGAAATAAGAACCTATAACAAACTACACATCTCACCTTCTCTCCATCTACAAGGGTACATGTTTAAAACCCAATTAAATAAAATTTACAGCAAAAATGTCAGCATAAAATTTATCAATAAGAAGAATATAAACGTAAAGATTTAGCCCAAGATAAATAATTCACCAACATCATTAAAATGCCAGCTAAATTTTATTTTTGACATAAAATAATGTAAGAATTTTCTTCAGTATTTCAGCAATATGCATACAAAACTTGAATTTTTATTAACAAAAATAAAAATTAAACAAAAAAATTAGTAAATGATCACCATTATTTCTCGTAACAACTTCCAGAAACATCAATTGTATACTAAATTTTAATTCTATTATCAACTTCTTCAAATTTTGAGATGAAATTCTGCTCAAACTAGTCAAAATTAACTGCTTCTTTTCATCTTCTAACCCTCAACTAACCCCAATTGCTTCAAAAAAACACCTAAATCCCCATAAATCAAATAACCAGAAAACATAAAATGAAACTTATTATAAGTCGTGAGTCTTTTAAACTACAAAAATGTTCATAAAATATAGTTTAAACACCTGACTATATCAATCAATCAAGATAACAATGAACTAAAAAAATACCTTAGAGATAGGAGATCGGTTGACGAACTATGTCGCCATATGAGAAAAAGGTTAAGGATATCGGAGATCGGTTGACGAACTATGTCGCCATCTACACACCTACCATAGCAATTTCATCAAACTGTTCAATCTTATTATTAACAATCTTATCTCACGATCTTCGAGTATGTCGCCAGGTAGCTGTTCTTATAGATTCGACTTTTGGTTCTATATAATTGTTCAATCCGATTTGTGAGGTTTGTTTTGCACAAAATTGGGGTTATTCAGTGAGATCAAAAGTGATGTTTATGTTGAGTAGTGAAATTGAAGAAAAAATTGGGTTGAGTATGAAATTGGGATTGAAAGAATGCAATTGAATGGGAATAATGGGTTTTGTTCGTGATAAGGGTTGGGAATTTGGTTTTCCTGAAAGGAAATGAAATGAAATTAGGTTTACTTAACTCAATTTGTCAATTGTTAAAAAGGCCATGAAGTTATTGCAACGGTTCTAATATGACTGTTGCTAAAAGTGTCACTTCAAGGAGATAATGAAGGTTTTACAACGGTTTTTCCTAGCCGCTGCTATAAGTCTAACCTATTGCAACGGTTGTTCTAAAACCGTTGTCATAAGTAACCTATTGCAACGGTTACAACTCAACCGTTGCAATAGATTGTTGCAATTTTTCTTTTATGTAGTAGTAGTGGATACATGAAGTAAAAGAAATAAAATCTATCCTACATGTCCAAACTTTCTACCAAATTTCACCACATGATATGAAAGCAACAAGACATAACCTTGCATACCTGCACATGTAAGTGATTTTAAACCTTTTTAATTTCAGAACTTTCTATTGTCGAAAATTACTGTTTTTAGAAAAATTTTCATTTCTAGTAACTTTCTAAAATAAGAAATTCCTCTTTCCAAAATAACTCTTGGGGTACCCCCAAAAATTAAAATTTCTTTAATTTCGAAAACTATGCTCTAGTTACCACTTTGTAATACCCTGGATTTTTCTAACTTTCCTCCTTTAGAATTTCTGGAAATATAATATAAATATAATAGAAAACAATAATAAAAATTACTTCCTACTTAAATAGAAAATTCAAAGTATTACCGCCACCGTGTTAACGAGTAATACTTAATTAAAGTATTATAGCCGAAGTCTTTAAAAACCAAAACCAAATTAAAACTCAAAATAATCTCAAAAGCAACCAAACTCAAAACCAAAAAGAAAACCAAGTTAAAACCAAGTTAACGGCCCATCAAAACCAAACAAATTTTAAACTAAGAAAACCAAAAGTTAACAACACTAAATAAAATTGACAAGTCCACAAAAATAAGAAAACTACAATGCAAGCGCTCACACTCTAACCCAGCATGATTGATTATGCCCACCTGTACCTGTACCTTTTTTTTATTCAGACAACTACTCGCCATCAGAACGGGTCATCTTAGGGCCAAGTCAAAGACAAAACCATACACACAAACACACAACAATCAACAAATTTGAGTACATAAATACTATAGACCATGCATAACATGTTTAATATTTAAATAAAAGAAAAGTAAAGCACACATACTTCTTACCGTTGACATCTGTTCACCTGTGCATAGACTCAACTCATATAAATTATTTATTATATTTAAACTTTGGATTTCATATCGAATTGGTTTCTTTTCCTTAAAAATCGCCCTATTAGGCACCAACTTGGGAGCAACTCCAAGAAAGTATTACCTATGTCACATGAAGTGACGGAATTCCAGCGCATTTAAAATATAAAAGAGTACAACGTCTTGTACAACAATTAGAAGTATGGATCACTGTTCCATACGACTCCCCACCCCCCAATTGTTCATACTCAAGGTATATATATTCTAAGAGTTTTGGTGTGAATCCTCTTTCACTTTACGTGATTAACATATTTAACAATATTATGACTCACACACTACAACACATAGAAGCATGCATAGAATAAAGCAAATCCATATTAATTATCTTCCATTGAACAACTAAACCATGAAAACTATAATTCTCCGTTAAGCACAAATCCAACTAACTTCCTACAATAAACTAATTCATGAACATTGAGCATTATAAGCAACCAAAGAACCTTTATAGCTCCAATATTAACAATGACACTTCAACCAATAATTCAATCACCAACAAAAATCTCCAAAAACTCCTCAAATAACAATTGTAAAGCATTAAGGCACAAACTAACTCAACCTACTTTAATCATTTAACAGATAGTGACAAAGCACTCAATTAATTCAATAAGGTATCATGACTTGTCAACAATGAAAAACAACCAAAACCTTTGCTACTAACTCATGGACAATTAATATTAGAATCAAGCATTAGCAATAATATTAAATCATAGAGCTAATTAACCTTGTTTTGAACAAATTAGAATCACGAGGTTGAATTAATCACACATCCTTAGTCACAAAACTCATCTAAAAAATCCATCATAATCATGACATCCCAAAAATTCGAATAAATCATAAATTGCAATCTTAAACATGAATTTGAAGCTTAAAAACACCTAAGAAGCAATCATAAACAACAAAAATCAAGCTTAAAATCACAAAATTAATACGTAATAATTATATCCAAAAATTGAAAATCATGAAAACATCATAAAAATCAATAAAACATGGGTAAAATGAAGCTTATGGCTTAGTAGATGGAAAAGGAACCCCTAACACACAAAATGTTCAAACATAGTGAGGAGAAAATTGAGCGTTTTTGCGAAATATAACCTTAGGAAATTGTTTAAGGCGATGAGAGCAGTGGGTTGTTAAAATTTGGGTGATTTGGAATAGCAATGAGTGAGATATGAGTGATTGAAGGTGAGGTTTTTGGGGTTTTAATGTTGAGAATTGATAATGTTGACTCCCTAGTTTTGATGATAACAAACCTTTTAATTATGTACTATATGCTAATTAGCTTATTATTATTTTTGGTACATATATGCTTGGTTGTGTTTTACAAGTTGGTTGCAGGTTGCTAGAGTTATTGAACTACCTAAGACAGCTGGAACATGATCAAGTTCATAATACAAGCAAGAAAATCTCAAGAGCTTCAGTTTATTTTATTTTCTAGATTTTCTTGTAAGTATGTCACAATTTCAAATTTGATTTTACGTGCTTGAGTCTCATAAAATTTCTCAAGGAAACATTTTCCTAAATTGTTTCATAAAAGATTTGATTTTCAACGTTTGGGAATGAATAATATAATATGGTATCCTTTTATTTATGAAAAGATTTCTGATTATATTATTTATGCCAGTTTTTGAAAAGGATTTTATTGTATAATCTCATGATCTTCAAATTAAGGTAAATTTATATTTTCTTAACTTTTAAAATGAGATTTGATTGACTAAATATTTTTTATGAGATTTTGATATTCTGCTTGGAGAAGAAGGTTGTTTCCTTCTATATAAACAGAATAACTCTTTCTTATACGTAGCAAGAGAAAAGAGAGAAGAAAAAGAGTGTGTGCTTAAATTGAAAAATCTTTTCTTGAGAAACAACTTTGGAAACAATTTTGGAAACAGTTTGAGACTCTAGTTCATATTCAAGTTTGCTAGTTGTGACTTACGTAGGATTGAGTTGTTATCTCTTTCGCTCTTCTGAGCTTTTCTGAGATAATTCTTGTGTAATTTTTCTTACTGAGAGTTTGGTAAGATTGGGGTACCGGTGTACTTGGGTTATAGCAACTGTTGGAGTAAGCAGTTGGGGTTTGAATCTTGTTTTCTAGAGTTAGAGACAAGTGAGTGGCTTGTAATCTAGAGGTAGGTTATAAGTGCGATTAATAGTGAAGATTTAGGAAATCCTACGAGTGTAGGCAAGGAGTAGACCATACTTTGGGTCGAACCTCGTAAAAAATCTCTGTGTCTCCTTTATTTCTTGCACTTTATTTCCTTGCCTTACAAAACCGTTTCTTAACTTGTTTCGGGGGACTAATCAAGCAATATCAGTTGATTAGTTTCACGCAAATAATTTAAGGGTAATTGAACCGATCTTTAAAACGCTACAAGAAACTCAAAATTAGGTGGTTAAAGTTTTAAATTCCGCATATTGTTAAATCACTTAATTCACCCCCCTCTTAAGTCTCTTAGGTGAGAGATTAGGTGAGAGAATGAGAGGATAATAATAATAATAATAATAATAATAATAATAATAATAATAATAATAATAATAATAGAAACCAAGGAAAAAGAAAGAAAAAAGAAAACGGATCAAGGAGGAGGGCCCACACGAAGAATCACACGAAAAAAATGTCTGATGCTAGCTGACGGGTCCTACACCCAGAGGGAAGAAGATGTTTTTATGGGCTACGCCCGTAGGACCTGTTTTCGTGAATTCGTGGAGTCTCTGTTCTAACATGTGGGTGCATCAATCATTATACTATATTCCGTCACAAAAAACAGGTGCTCCTTTGATTTGGTTTGTCACTTTTTTGCGACGGAATTAATTCCGTCGCAAAAATCCGTCGCTATTTGCTCGTTTTCTTGTAGTGTATTACTCTCGCGTAAACTGCACATTACATAAAAGGTAAGTGTTGCGTGAGGAACACGCGCCCGGGAGTATACTGTGAATTGTGCTCCCGAGAGCACATAATAAATTGCGTGGGCCCATAGAGGAAGATGGGGTTTGAGTGTTGTGCCCGCATGGTCGCTTAGGGAGCCTATTTTGCTGATTTTTTTTTTCATTTTTCCTTAATTTAGCTTACATTATTAATAATTATTATTATTGTTAATACTAATTAAGCACGGTTTTATCCTAAGTCTCTATTAACCACCCCATTTTAGTCTAAAGCATGAATTAGGCCCTTATCTAGGCTTCCAAAAATTAAACTAAAAATTATACTAAACTAAACTACAAACACAAACACACCAAAAACACGTAAAAGCAACTAAAAACGCACAAAAAGGGATAAAAAGGGATAGAGAGCTCGGGTTGCCTCCTAAGAAGTGCTCTTTTAGGATCTAGCTTGACCGTAGCCAATGGAGTGATTAATGTGCTTCGAGGTCATCAAGTTGGATGACTTACACCAATTCATTGACGTCACCTTCATAACAGAGCTTCAATCGTTGATGTATGCTTTACCTTTTTCACTCTGAACTTTAACACAATCAAATTTGCTCACACTTGTAACTTTGAAAGCACCACACCATCTAGATTTTAGCTTTCCAGGGTACAAGCGTAACCTTGAGTTGAATAATAAGACTTTATTACCAACTTGGAACTCTATCTTCATGATTCTCTTGTCATGCTATCTTTTCATCTTCTCTTTTTAGATGTTGGCACTATCACAAGCTCCCAATCGAAATTCATCTAGCTCATTGAATTGAAGTAATCGATTTTCTCCAGCAAGCTTGGCATCCATGTTTAGGTCCTCGTGTAATACCCCATATTTTCACGTATTTTAAGAAGTTAATTTCGTATTTTATGTGTACATTTTTTGTATTTTTAGTGAAATTTTAACTTCAATAAATATATTAAAAAAAGAAAAATTTAAATTATTTGTTACTTGAAAAGACTATTTTATATTTTCTAAAGTTTATACATTATATTTTATGTCATTTAGAGTTTAATTAAATATTTTAATAAGTTTCTAAAGATAGAATTTTTAAGTTTTCCGAAATTGTTTTAAAACAAGGGCACAAAAGTAATTTCAAGCATTAAGGGTATTTATTTTATCGCACCAAAACCTACTTTGGGCCAATAAATACCCCTTAAAATCAGATATTTTCAGATTTATTTTGCATTATAGTGATTTAGGATTTCAAAAAAAAAAAGAGAAAAAAAGGTTCAAAAACTTTCGAAAGAAATATTCGCACCTCCTCTTCGTCGCTTCCTCTTCTTCGTTGGTCTCCTTCGTCAGTGTCCTCCCCTTCGCCACCCGCACCACCGCCGGCCACCGCCCTTCTCCCGCCCCTTTGGTAATTTTGAACTTCTATTTAAAAAAAAATTCTTCTCTTTCCTTTTTAATTCAATTATGCATAAATATATGTTTATAAGTATTTTGAATCATGTTTTTATGAATCTAATCATGTTTTATAAAGTTATGATCATGCTTAAAGTTTAAATTTATAAAGTTATTCATGAAATATTAAATAAGGGTTGATGAAATCAAAAATTTGTAGTTTTATGATTTTTAATGATCTAAACTTTTATATTTTGATCATAAATTGTTGTAGTATGAATTTTTGATTATTTTATGCAGTTTACTTTTGTTTTTAAGGGTTTTTAAGTTGTAAAAATTAAGAGTAGAAATATTATGAACATGTTTTACATCATGAAAAATTATTTTAAAGCGTAGATTAGATGTATAATGATGGTATTAGATTGTAAAATAGTTTTATGCTTAAATTATGAAGTTTTGATGATGTTTTAATGAGTTTTGGATAAATAAATAAAGCTGTGAATCTTTATTAACATGTTTTTATGCCCAATAAAAATAGTAGCATGTAAAATAATTAGTTATAATTGTTTTTAATACATCAAAATTTAATATGATGATCTTAGGACATGACTATAATGTTTTATGATCAAATTATGATATTTAGAAGGGGTTTTAAGTGTTTTTAATAATTTTATGAAGCTGCCATTTTTTGAAAATTACCGAAATCAAGTGTTTTGCGAAAGAAAAATATGAATAGAGACCATATAGGGAAGGTTTTGGACAAGTTTCCAATATAAAAAATTAGTTTAGATTTGTTGTAGAAGTTAGTCAACAAAGTTTTAATTTAGTTTCGGTTTTCTCTATGTAGGAGAATTCGAATTAGTTGACATTTAGAATCTGTGGCGGATCACCACTACTATACAAAGAAAATAAGTAGTAAAGGCAAAAATAAAAGTAGAATTCATGCTTGGCTTTTGATCTTATATGTTATGTATGTGTTTATGAGTTGTTGTTGGGTTGACTTGCATGAGAAGCATGTTAGTATGAAAGTTGAATAGTATGATTCTTATATTGGTTTTCATTCCCATTGTTAGTATATCTTAATTGAAAAGACAATTAGCTTCATCTTCAGCTTTAAAGGAGAAGCAACCTTCCTCTTCTTCTCGACCGACACCACCCAACAGGAATGAACGGTAATGAAAGCTAGAGAAGCTTTCCAAAAGGACGATCCGATCGACCATATATCTTTTTTAAAAAGAAACTTGTGATAGAATGGGCATTACAGATCAAGTTATGAGAATGACTTGTCGGATTGGATGGGGGAATTAGATAAACGCCACTATGTAGGTTTTGATGGTAGGACCTAGCAGCTGCCTCACACTTACCGGGAGCTCATCTTTTAGTTCCTTTCTAGCTACCATTTCTGAGTCACCTAGGAGACCCCCTTAGTTGAACAAAAGGTGAAGATCGGTTTTACTCAATTCGGGTAGTACTAGGAGATGGATATAAATGAGCTCAACCGTCGGTTCTATTGGAATGAAGCAAATACTGTTCTGTCTCTTGTTGAGCATGATTGGGACATTTATCTAGAGGGGGCATGGTAGGACCACATCACAGATGGTACTTCCCCTTACACTTTCACAATAGCCAAAGCATTAGAGGTCTAATATCCGGCCCTTCGATACTTTCTTTGATGCTTAGTCTACTATCTCTTTTCGAGAGGGGAGCTTAGTCAGGTCTATTCGGATGAGATTTGCCTTCTTTGGATGGTTACTTAAGGGTATGCCATGCAACTTTTGCACTATAACTTTCGGTTCTTTCTAGCTCGCCGGTTTACAGAGATCGTTGAAGGAATTACAAACAACGACACTCTCGATATAGGGGGCATGATTACCTCGTTGGCCTAATCTTTAGGTCATGTAGAGGACATTCATCAGCTTCACCCCACTAAAGAGAACCCTTATCCCGATTTTGGTGCCCTTCGAGCTTAAACTTTCTCAGAATTTACCAGAGGGGGCACCAAGAGAGTCTTGTTTGGTGTATTTGTGGGATTTCATGGTGCTACCTTCCTAATGCTTATGTTACTCTCCCCTACTAGGAGAATCATGATGGCCAAAACCCTTGGAGGATTCTGCCCGACAATATCCAACTGCAGGAATGAGCCGACTCCGAGAAGAGAGTAGTTCAAACGTTTAACATGATTCATCAGGCTAGAGTTGAGGGACCCCCTTAGAATCAGCAAGCTCAACCTAGGAGGGATCCTCCCAGCAATAGCTATGCAGGCCAATCTTCCTCCATATTCGATATGACTCCTCTTATGAGCCGCTTTGATGATATGTAGCTCTACAACCAGTAGCGATTTGATACCGTAGACCATTCCTTGAGAGCACTCCGTAACGATGTTGATCTTTTGTAGAGAATCTAGTGGAGGGAGCATATGAGTAATGTAGAAGCCGGGACGATCCAAGGGTTCCCTAACCATCCAAACTGGAGACCCACATATGATGCAACTTCCAAGCCCACCTCTTATCCTTTCCAGCCCTTATATGACCAGTGTTATCCATGG
The DNA here is from genome assembly GCA_016808085.1 of Suaeda aralocaspica. NCBI lineage: Eukaryota > Viridiplantae > Streptophyta > Magnoliopsida > Caryophyllales > Amaranthaceae > Suaeda > Suaeda aralocaspica. Next base: position 674,399 of record PYUH01000084.1, on the reverse strand, counting down.
TATTGGGGTCTTGGTTAGCAGTAGAGCTTGGCTTCTTCTCCCTTCATTCACTCTTCAAGCCTATGTCTCCCGGGATAGGACAATGTTAAGTTCGGAGGAAGAGTTCACTTTCTTTGTGTATATGAAATTAGTTTCTCTCTCATGCTTTAGAAAAAATCCAAAAAAATGAAAAAAAGAGAAAAATGCAAAAAAAATCAAAAAAATAAAAAATAAAAAAGAGTGCTTAGTTTAGTTGTTATTTCTTTAACCTTTTTCTTTGAAGTTTGTTTTGTTTTTCCATTTCTGGTTGGATTTCAAGCGGGATGTATTCTTCGGATTTGTGCTTTTCGTGGACTCTTGCTTGGAGTTAGATTTTGGTTTGGTTAGATCGTTCTAACTCTTCTTATTCCTTATTTTTTGTATGTTTTAGTTAGTTTTTATTGCTTTTCTAGTTTAATTTTATTGCTTTCGTAGGACTGTTGCATGGTTTGTACTACTCGTTAGAGTAAGAGTTTACATGAGACCAAAAAGAATTTACTGCTTTCTTAGGATTAGTTCTAGACAGAATGGTTGATTAGTCGGTTGTTCTCGTCCCAGTTTAAGTTTATTTTGAGAAAATTGACTATTCTTACCCCTTTTGTTTCTCTTTGAAAACTTATGACACTTGATTGCGGATGAATTCACACGTGTGATTTGCTGGGCATGACTTGATCCTTAATTGCTAGAATTCCTTATGTTGGTCAACTCTTTCAACCTTGCCTGGGTCTTGGACTTGAACTGTGTTAACGTGAGCATTTGAGCCACATTTTCTTATATTGTTATTCATTATTTTCTTTCATGGTGCAATCATGATCTTGGGCTTAACTTTGGATTCTAGTAGCTTTAGTTGTGGTTTTGTGCATGTTGCAAATGATGAAAGACTTTCCTTTCTTTTAAGATCCTTCAGATTTTCATATTTTAGGCATTCCGTCTCATTATTTCCCTTGATCCTATGTTTTGAGCTTTTTATCCTTCATTTTTAATTTTTGCCACATTACAAACTTGTTTTGTAGGGCTTCATTGTTTATTCTTTGTGCCCAAGCTTGGCTTAGGAGTGGGGGTAGCATTGGAGTTGTTGTGTTGTTGCAACACATTTGATGGTGTTATTATTGGAGGATTGTTGGTGAAAAGTTGTTGGAATTGTTGTTTAGTGAGGTTCTTGATTACAGGTTTCACATTAAGGCTCTGCATACCATTGTGTGTGCTGTTGCAACTTATTTGAGAAGTTCAATTTATTTTTATGGAGCCCAGTTATGTATGCGTGATTATTTTGTCTATTGTTTATTTTAATTGAGCAAACACTAATCATTAACAGTCGTGAAGCTAAAGTTTAAAATATGCTTAAAAATTAAAAGTAAAAAAAAAGCGTGATGAGAAGAAGAAGAAAAGGGAATGAAATAAAATTGTTAGGAAAACTCAATATTCAAAAGAAAAGAAAGAAGAAAGAAAGATGTAAAAGTAAAGCTTGGGAATTGGTTGGTTAATGTATATGTTTGTGAGTATTGATTAATGAGGTACTACGTCCTTTCTCAAACAAGTTTATTGTTTGGTGTTTGTTTAGGTTGGAGTTGGTTTTTGTAGAATGTAGTTGATATGCTTGTAATTGTTGGAAATTTTCTTTGGTTTTATATGCGTATATCCCGCACTCCACCACATTATCCAAAATTTATCCTACCCATCATCCAGCCACGTTACAAACTTATAAAAGCCCTTTTTGATCTTCATGCACATGTTATGGCTTTTAGGAAGTGAATCATTTGTCAAGGTCATTGAGTATTAATTGCATTTCGAGTTAACATTAGGATGAGTGAATACCCTTCAAACACTTGCATGAGGGTGTGAGATGTTGGATTTGGTTTCACAAATTTGAATTTAAACACATTACTGCACTTGCATTCCGTCTTTGGTTGGGAGGTGAGTGTTAGAGCTTCATTGATATAAGGTCATCATTGAATGTATGGAGTAACAACCTGTTAGCTATTATAGTCATCGATTCATTAAACTTTCTTGGTTGGCTTAATTTGTTTGACTCGTATTTAGGAGGGATGGTAATTGGGTGAGTGATTGGTTGCTTGGCCATCATCCATGTGTCACTTGATGTTCTCTTGAGTTATAATGACTACCCTAAACCCTAAACCATTTTCCATATGTAAGAATTAAATTGTTTTTTCTCTTTTGAGTTTGGTGCGTTGTTAGTATAGTAATAGGTTAATAGCTTAATTGCCTTAATATACAAATCAAAACATGCATATTGCAAAAAAGTGATGATGAAAAAGATGAAAAAAGGGAACCCTAAAAATAGGATCTTACACATTTGTGGATGGGAGATTGGGATATTGTCATACTTCAGTGTTATTACCTTCAGAGAGAGATATATGAGATACTTGATAATCGTCTCAAAGTTGGTTTAGACCCAGATGTCATGGATGATACTGATAGACTATCGTTGTGACAAGGCTCAGTAAGCTGTTAGCAAGGGCAAGTAGGGGTCGAGTCCACGCGAAAAAGAGATAATATAGAGTAAGTCGAACCTAGCAAATTAAGCCGGAAATGGGGGAAAGAAGCTGGTTGTTGTCACAAATACTGACACAAGACGGATTTAGACTATAATTAAGCAGCCTAAGGTATGGGATTCACCGCTCTCTTCTTACATGAAGGCGCGGATTTCTAGATCAAACTAAGCAAGGGGAAAAACGTCTAGGGGAAATCTTCTAAGAGTCATGTCTACTCTCTTGAGCTAGTATGACGAGCGGAACTATGCACACGACCTATTTTCATGGCGCATGCACAAAACGGCTCCAAAGCACAAATTCTCGAAGACTAGTAATGTCCCTTAATTCAAACACCTATTCTAGGGCCACCATCACAAAATATCCAATTCACATATCCACCACCACCACCTCGATAAGAGTACTTTGTTATCAAGCAACTTAAGATGATTAAAGCCAACATCAACATTTGGCAACTCATTGTCTCCTCTCAACAACACCGTGATGCCCTTCGTTAGGCCCTCACCAAGATGATGTTGCTAGTGACACTAGTACCGAGTATCTAGTTGGCTTAATCATGTAAGATCGCCATAAATATCCTTGCACATTCACTAATGATGTCTTGCCTATGGAAGAACTTGGTTATAACAAAGCCTTGTACATCACGGTTACTTATAGGCAAATGAATGTTCCCATAACTCACATCGACAATTGCTCAGCAATCAATGTGTGTCTGCTCTGGAACACCAAGAAATTAGGGGTGTTCCAAGAAGAGTTCAAAACAAGTAATCATGCCATTCGAGCTATGATAGCACCAAGTGGGATACCATGGGTATTATATGGCTCAATGTCACTACTAGACCTATTCAAAAGAAGGTCAAGTTTCATGTCATGGACATCAAAACCAGCTTCAACTTATTACTTGGACGAAATTAATTGCAAAAACTAGGGGCGATAACCTCTACTCTTCACCAAAAGATTAAATTCTTCCTAGAAGGAGCCTTGGTCACTACTGATGCCTCTTCCATGAAAATTCAAGCCGCTGATCAACCTATCATTCACATTGAACATGAGGAGGAAGACGAAGAGTTGTAGGGATTTGGTATTGCAACTATTGAAGAAGGGGATAAGATTCATTTTGATTTTGATCCTTATTCTAAGTTGTCTATCAATACTCTTCTCCGTAACAAGGGTTATCTCTCGAGTATGTCCTTGGGTTTTGCTGAAGATCCACTCTTCCTCTTTTGGAGCCCGACAAAAAGAACAATAAACATGGTCTGGGATATGTAGCAACCAAGAAAGACTACGAAAAGGCCATGAAAGAAAGGATTGCAAAGAAGAATGAGATACTTGACATTAGGCTTGATCCTTACCCTCAGACTCTCAATGGTCAATTCATCAAAGAAGGGGAGCACTTCCCTTACTATGAGTTTCTTTACCCTTTCTATGGGGGTGATGGTAGGAGATACCCAGGGATTGATGCCTTTGCCGATAATATCTTAATCTTTGATGACTCATCTCCATCAGCTAGCAATACATTCCCATAAGATACCTTCGAAAGGCTAGGACTAGGTCTTCTCTTTGACTAAGAAAGCATTCAGTCTAAGGAACATGAGATATGTGCAGCCTTGAATGACAACTCCTTCAAACCTACTGAGCTTATCACTCTAGGTTATGATTAAGTCTAGTCTTGATTGTAAAGTCTAGCATTGGAAATGTCAAGTAAGAAGGTCCTAGGAAGTTTTGATTCCATCGAGTCTGTTCTTAGTCCTTCCAGAGTCTGTACTCCCTATCCCTTATGAGTCACCATAAGTCTCTTCTGAGGTTTCCTTTCATGTCATGATTTCAAAATTCAAAAATATGCTTTCTTCAACTCTCTTTTCTCAGTCGCATTCATATTCCCATTCTGTTGCATATAATTGCTTTGTTTCACAAACTGAAATTGAAAACGATATTGAAATAATAAAAATAACTGAAGAATAGGAATAAAAAACTCCCATAATTGAGGAAACTAAGAAAGTTGATATCTCGGACAATAATATTCCTCGAGAAATTCAAGTTTTGCTCACTCTCTCAACAAGAGAGAGATGAGCTCACAACCACACTTAAAGAATACAGGGATGTGCTTGCATGGTCTTATGAGGATACGCTGGGTATTGATCCGAAAATTGCCAAACATCAAATTCCACTGATAGCATGGATGAAACTGCTTAAATAGAAGCTTGGAAGAATGAAACTGGATATTCAGTTAATGATTAAGGATGAGATTGCTAAACAGAATCAAGCAGGGTCCATCAAACTGGTTCAATATGCAGATTGGGTTTCTAATGTGGTCCTGGTTCCTAAGAAAGATGTTCGAGTGAGGATGTGGGTAGACATGTGACCTAAACAAGGCTAGTCCAAAAGATAATTTTCCTTTACCTCATATTGATGTTGTAGTCAACAACACCGCATATCATGCTCTACTTTCATTCAAGGAAGATTATGCTGGCTACAATAAGATAAAAGTGGCAAAAGAGGACATTAAAAGACTACTTTCACAACTCCTTGGGGGCTATGTTGCTGCAATGTCTTGCCATTCGGACTTAAGAATGCAGGTGCTACTTACCAAAGAGTTGTGCACTACATGATCCACAAAGAAGTAGAATTCTATGTAGATGACATGATCGTTAAATCCAAGGATCAGGAAGGACACACCTCCGCTTTGAGAATGTTCTTTGAAGGGCTTTGAAAGTACAACATGTGACTAAATCCACAGAAATGCATCTTTAGGGTTACTTCAGGAAAGAGTATAGGGTATGTCATTAGCTCTCATGGAATTGAGAATGATCCTTCAAAAATCAAAGCTATTATGTCTCACAAACTGCCCCAGAATAAGAAAGAAATATGAGGCTTCTTAGGCCAAGTTCAATATATCAGTAGTTTCATCTCAAAGCTCACCATGACGCGAACCTATATTCAAGAAACTTAAGAAGGATTCTTCGAAAAGATGGGATGAGAATTATCAAAAGGCCTTCGATCATATTAAAGAATATCTATCCAATCCACCAATCTTAGCTCCTACTCAACCGGGACATCCTTTGTAGCTATGTCTTACAGGGACAAAGACTACATGTGGTGCCCTACTAGCTCAGAAAATTAATGGAATAGAAAATGCTATATACTACATACGCAAGATGTTTCTTCAATACAAAGAAAGATATTTCTCCCATGAAAAATTGTGTCTAGCACTTGTACGGGCTGCAAAGAAGTTAAGACATTATCTCCTCACTCACGTCGTTCATGTAGTAAACAAATCATATCCTTTCAAATACTTATTTGACAAGCCCATTGTCAATGGATGGATAGCAAGTTGGATGGTCATGTTAGCTGAATTCGATCTCAAAAACCCTAAAAGTCCATCAAAAGTAGCATTGTGTCAGACTTCCTAGAAGATTCTCCGGATGAGCCTCACCCTGAGGATTATGAGTTTTTGGATGAAGAATTAATGATGACCGAAGAAGATATTTGGTCTTTATATTTCGATGGTGCCACAAACAAGCCGGGTTGTGGTGTAGGTGTACTTCTTGTATTCCCTCAGGAAGAGCACACTCCTATCTTGGTTAAACTAAGCTTCGATTTCACTAAAAACGCCTCCAAATATGAGGCTTGTATCATAGGACTTGAAGCCGTTGTTGCTCTAGATGTTCAGAAGGGGTGTACGGGGATTCGTCTCCTATAATTAATTAGATTTCGAGGAAATAGAAGGTTAGAAGCGGAATTCTTGCTCCATATTAAGCTTGTTGTGAGGCAAAGTGCTCTGACACGTGTCCTAATAAAGAGGTGACATGTGGCCCAATAAAGGGGTGATACATGGCCCAGTGAATGGGTGACACGTGGCCCAATGGTTATGGGACACGTGAATCAGACAAGGAGTGACATCTTTGATAAGAGAGGTAAGCCCATTATGGAGAAGCCCATCAAAAGGAACCCAAGCAATTAATCCAACAATCATAAACACGATACTTGTCATCATCTGAAGTAAGGCTCATTTGTCGAAAATCCTATAAATAGGCTTCTTGCAGCTGATTTTAATAAAAATATTAAAGAAAGGAAATTTAAATAAATTTTAATCAAAGTAATTATTTTATGTTAATATAAAAAACATACGTATAACATACGAAATTAACTCTTTAATAAACGTGAAAATATATTATATTACAGTATAACCCCTTAAAAGAAGCTTCGTTCCGAAACATTATGTAAATTATAGTATGGAATTTGAATAGAGACTAAGTTTACTTTAAAACTTTTTCATTTTGACATTATGTTGTTGTAGACTTTAGACATTTACTCAACCTTTGCTTGACAACTTTTAGTAAATAGACAAAAACTTTCTGATGCAAGCATCAATGACAATAATGACAATGTAATCAATTTGAACAACAATGACAAGATTAACAAAGATGCAATCAACTTCGAAGGTTTGGATGTCAATGGCAAGGATGCAACCATAGGTGAATTAATTGCATATGAGGATACAAGCCATATGGGTGCATCAAGGGTTGGGATTTGCATGTGTATGATCACACACACCTAGGGTGGCATGCAAATCAACGCAAGAATGGTGGATTTTGGGGAGCAAGATGGTTTTTGCCTATGGGTTTTTTCCCACTGCATTTGCTAGGGTTTTTCTCATTTTAGGCATTTAGTTTTTTATTTCTTGGTGAGTCTTGATCATCATTTACAACCTTAAAGACATGGGAAATGACTTCTTGAAGGTTTCTTGGGGGAAATTTTGACGATTTTTTAGGGATTTGGGTTCTTTGATTTTTTTTTTTATGTATTTCTGGTTGTAATATGTTTATTATCTTGTTTTTTAGGTTGTTAAGAAGTTTGTTAGGATATTTTCTTGTTTAGATAAGTTTGTTAGAGTTTGTTAGCAAGATAAGATCAAGATGCAGTTATGATGTGGCATTCTTATCTTGTGTGTGTGAGGGACGAATTTCCCTTTGTTTTGTGCGTACATTTTAATGCTTTTAATTAGGAATTTTGTTGATGATTATTTCTATAAATAGTCTCAACATTAGCTTGTAAAAATCAGTTTGAGTTTAATAAAAAAAAGTTTGTTTGTTTACTCTAAAACAAAAAAAGTCCGAAATTTTTGTTGAGTTGGTGGTTATTTCTTTATACTCTTGTGAAATTAATTACTGGCTTTGAGGGTGCTTAGGCTTTAATCAAAGTTTAGTTGATCAACCTAAATTCAAGAATTTTGGTGGCTTAGCCTTTAGCAATTCAAAAATTTAGTCTTACCTTTGTGAGTTTTTTAAGTCATATGAAAATTCACATCACTTTCATAAAGCTTTACTAAAAGACGTAAAAACTTGCAAAATTTAGGGTAAAAACGCGCGAAATTATATCGCATTCTACCTCCCTTAAGAATCGAGTTACGTCCCCGTAACTCTATTATCTGAAATAACTCTGGATACTTTTCTCTCACCATATCCTCAGCTTCCCATTTTGCTTCTTTGGTTTCTTGGTTAGACCACAACACCTTCACTACATTGACACTCTTCCTATAAGTATCCCTGACCTTACCATCAAGGATCTTAATTGGCTTCTCTTCATAGGTTAAACTTTGGTACAACTTTATTGTTTCAGGTTGTAACACATGTGACTCATCCGGAACATATTTTCTTAGTTGAGACACATGAAAGACATTGTGAACATTGCTCAACTCCATTAGTAATGCTAGCTTAGAGGCAACCTTCTCAATTCTTTGCTAGATCTCATATGGTCCAATATATTTCGGGCTCACTTTTCCCTTCTTTCCGAACCTCATTACACCTTTCATTGGTGATACTTTGAGTAGCACCTTATCACCAACTTCAAACACCACTTCTTGACATTTTTGGTCCGCATAAGACTTCTGCCTATCTTGTGCTGCTTGAATCTTTTCTTGTATCACTCTTACCTTATCGGTGGTTTCTTTAATCAATTGAGATCCTAGCATCACTGTCTCACTTATGTCACTCCAACATAAGGGACTTCTGCACTTCCTTCCATACAAGGCTTCAAAAGGTGCCAAGCCTATACTTGCATTGTAGCTATTGTTGTATAAGAACTCAATACGATCTAAACAATCCTCCCAATTCCCTTGAAAATCCAATATACAAGCTCTCAGCATGTCCTCCAAAGTTTGTATGGTTCTCTCTGTCTGTCCATCGGTTGCTGGATGGAAAGTTGTACTCATGTTCAACGTTGTACCGAAATTCTCCTAGACACTTTTCATAATTTCGAAAGAAACCATGAATCCCTATTTGAGACGATATCCTTTGGAACTCCATGTAACCTCACAACATGCTTTATGTAAGTCTTTTCAAGTTGTTCCATCATCCAAGTCTCCTTCATTGGTATAAACACCGCTGATTTAGTAAGACTATCCACCACAACCCATATGGTATTGTTTTGATTTATTGACTTTGGCAAGCAGGTTACAAAATCCATTGATATGCAATCCTAGTTCCATCCGGTATTTCAAGTGATTGGACTTCTCCTTGTGGTCTTTTATGCACAAATTTCACTTTTTGACAAGTAAGACACTTGCTCACGAATTCATCTACTTCTCTTTTCATTCTAGGCCACCAATATACCTTCTTCAGATCCTTATACAGCTCATCACCTCTAGGATGAACTGAATACGGTGTATTATGACCTTCCTCCATGATTCTCTATTTCAAATCTTCACATTTTGTGGTACGCACCACCTTCCTTTGTACCTCAAGCTTCCATCTTCATGGATTTTGATGTCCATAACTTTTCCTCTTTCCAAATTCTCCTTTATTCTATCCAATTTCACATCTCCATCCTGGTTCTCCTTAATCTCCTCAAACACTGTTGGTTGGATACTAAGATTACAAAGTATTCCTTCCAACTCTCCCTCCTTCACTATCTCCAAGTTCATTCTCTCCATGTCTCAACACAGCTCGTTAGCGACCACTAGAGAATTCACTCCATGTCTAGTTTTACGACTTAGAGCAGCTACCACATTGGCCTTCCCTTCATGGTACTAGATGTCTAAATCGTAATCCTTGATCAACTCAAGCCATCTTCTTTACCTCATATTCAAATCCTTTTGAGTGAAAAAGTAATTTAAACTTTTGCGGCCTGTGTAGATCCTACATTTTACTTCATACAAGTAATGCCTCCATATCTTTAAAGCAAATATGATCGTTCCTAGCTCGAGATCGTGGGTGGGGTAGTTTGCTTCGTATGGCTTCAATTGTCTCAAAGCATACACAATCAGCTTTCTATTTTGTAATAGAACACATCCCAAATCATTTTTAGAAGCATCAGTATACACATCGTAAGAAACACTCCCATCTTGAAAAATCAACACCGGAGCCGTAGTCAAACGCTCCTTTAAGGTTTGAAATGCCTCCTCACACTTATCACTCCAAATAAAGTTACAATCCTTCTTCATTAACGATGTCATCGGCTTAGCGATCCTTGAAAAGTCTTTCACAAACCTCCTATAATACCCTGCAAAGCCCAACAAGCTTTGTACATCCATCACAAACTTTGTACTGCTTCAATCTTGGCTGGATCTATTTCAACTCCCTCCTATGACACAAAATGTCCCAAAAATGCAACTTTCTCCAACCAAAATTCACATTTCGAGAACTTAGCATACAACTTATTCTCCCTTAGTGTCATCAAAATTTTCCTTAAATGTTCTATATGCTCCTCTTTACTCTTGGAATACACCAAAATGTCATCAATAAAAACTACCACAATCTTATCCAAGAACCGTGGAAAGATCCTATTCATTAAGTACATGAAAATTGTTGTCGCATTCGTTAACCGAAAAGGCATAAAAGTGAACTCATAATGCCCATACCTCGTACGAAAATCCGTTTTCGGTATGTCCTTATTAGCAATCCTTAATGGTGGTATCCTAACCTCAAATTAATCTTTGAAAATACCGTAGATCCTTTCAACTGATCAAACAAATCATTAATCCTCTGTAAAGGATACTTGTTCTTGATCATCACCTTATTCAACTCCCCATAGCCAATACACAACCTCGAACTCTCTTCTTTCTTCTACACAAACAGTACTGGTGCTCCCGAAGGTGTAGCACTAGGCCTAATGTAACCTTTCTCCAACAAATCCTGTAACTACTCTTTCAACTCACTCATTTCCACAGGTTCCATCCTATATGGTACTTTGGAAATAGGTGTTGTCCCTAGAACTAAGTCTATGGAGAAGTTGATTTCTCGCTTCGGAGGCATCCCCGGAATCTCCTCCGGAAACACATCCAGGAAATCTCTCACTACCTCAATAACTTCAGGATTAGAAGACTCGACATGATCTACATCCCTCACACTACAAAGGTAAATTGGAAAACCTCTCATCACAAACCTAGCAAACCTCATTACTGACACTATTTTATTGTGTTTTGGCCTTCCTGCCCTCCAATTGCTCACTTTGTTACTCCAATAACATTCTAAAATAAGAAATTCCTCTCAGTTAGGGCATCCCCAAAAAATTAAAAAAAAATTATTAAGAAATCGTATTGAGGGTTAATGACAAACATTAATATTTCACTAATAGAATTTTTTTTATTTTAATGTTTCCTACAGGAGAGTGGGGCTCCTTCTTAGTTGACAAGGAAGGTCACCAAAAATAGACCTGCCATTTCAACCTCCAAAAAGAACAAGAAACCCCTACAGAAAGAGGTGCAGGATGTGGAGGTGTCTGCTACACCACCTCCACCAGGAGCGGTCTTTCTTATAGGGGCAACCTAAAAGGGGAAGGAGGGGATGGCTATCCACAACCCGGATTCCCTGGCTGGCCTTAGTGACAGCGGTAGGGAGGTCATTCCCTCTGCTGTGCAAGAACTTGCACAAAATCTCCATGCGCGTGTGGGTGGTAAGTTTCATACAAACCGTGTGCACGCATTACTTGCAAAAGCAAGTAATGTTGGATCAGAAAGTCCTGCCGGCTCTAAACCCGTACCATTGGCTATTGCAGAGTTAGCAGGGAGATGAGGGTGACTATCTTCGTCCTCTGCAAGGCATCCCTGGCCCTGATAGACCAAAGCTCATCAAGGAGATAATGAAGATCGTCCCTCCTTAATATCGAAGGTCATTGAAGAACTATTACGAGGGGGCGATCAATCCGATGCAGTATGAGCTTCTAGAGGTATGTTTTACCCCATTTTCTCACTCTTTGTTTACTTATGACTTTTTAACTTTGTTTACCAAACTATTTAAGTGCAGGCTATCATTCGGTTGGAGGCGGCCAAGGAAAGGAAGGCTCGTACTGAGCGAGAGCTTAAGGAGGCCAGGGGAGAGGTAAATACGGTGATTGATGCAACCATGTTTAGCACTTGTAAACTTAACTTAACCTCTCATGCTACCATGGATGCACATGTAGCTAACATCGTCAACCTCCAAGCCGAACTTGCTAAGGCCGAGGCTCGTTGTAGGGAAGTGGAACTTGAGAGGGATGCATTCATGAAGGAAAGAGATGACGCCATCTCTAATGCTGAACAATGGAAGGCAGTAGCTGACAAGGCTGATGACCTTGAAAAGAAGAAGGCATCCCTCGTAAAAGATAAAGAAGCCCTGAACCAAAAGGTTAAGAAGCACGAGCAGGCTGACATGCTGGTTTTAGCGAAGATTACAGCCCAAACTTCCTACCCAATCTCACCACATGATTTGCAAAGGAATAACACATAATACATACCTGATCGAGTTCCTTGCATACCGATACATGTAAGTGATTTTAGAACTTTTATTTTTCAAAACTTTCTATTTTCAAAACTTACTATTTTTAGAAAAATTTCCACCTCCAATAACTTTCTAAAATAAGAAATTCCAATTTTAAAGACTCAATATAAACACCTTGATTACCTAAAGCAGCTTTAGTGTTGATATTTGATAAGTTAATATTTGATGCATATTTTAACCCTGATCCTGATTTATTTTTAGCTCTAATGTTACTCTCTTGATCCATTTCTATTAACTTTTTCTATTTCGAGTGCTTGTTGAGTTTTTTATAAGATTTTGCTAGAATCGATGATTTATCGTTGTTTTCCTAGCCTTTTGAAGCATTTGAAGAGTTAGTGAAGAGTCTGAAGTCATTGGGGAAGTTTTACTAAGGATTAGGAGTATTAAAGAAGCATTTAAAGAAGTAATTATGAGAAAACGAGCAAAGAAATCAAAATACGAAGTAAGCGCCTAATCGCCCGGGTCGGTATAGCACGTCCTGGTAAGGGTTTTTCGCTCGGAACCCTCCGAGCGGGCCACTCCGAGGAAGTTTTTCACGCGGTTTCTTCTTGTTTTAGGCTTAGTATATAAGTCTTTTGTATTCCTAAACATAAGTACGAATTATCAAATCATAATTTCTAAATTTTAGCCCTAGTTTCCTCTCTAAGTTGTGAAGAATATTAAGCATTCAATTCAATTCAATTGAGGTTTTATTTCAATTCCTTTTTAACTATTTTCTTTAATAATTTATCTAGTTTATGTTTTTAATTCTTAGTTTAGTTTTAGTTTATGTTCTTGGTTTTTGTGCCCTAGTTTCATGTTTTAGATTTAGTTTATGAATTATTATTAATTTGTTAGTTTTAATTATGTTTATAGTTTTATTTTCCTTTATTGATTTAGTTTCTTTAAATTCTATCATGTGTGAGTAGTTTCCTTTCTAGGTCTAGGGGATCTGTGGAACGTTCCTGATGTTTTGTTCTTTATTGTTAACTTCATTGTTGATGTTCTTGAATCCTGTTGTCAATTATTGTTGCTTTTTGTTAAATACTTTCCAGGTTTAATTGTTAGTCTGATATTGTCGAAATCGATACCGAGAAGTAAGATTCCAACAATTAGATCACAGGGACAATAGGCAAAACGAGTCTAAGTGAGCGAGAGCCATTAGAGCAGTTTTAAAGGAGACTAGATTCGAGAGAATTAGTGGACCTTAGCTCAGCTGAAATAAAATGCAATAAAAATAAACAACACCAAAATTTAACAAGGTTCGACTTCTAATAAGGCTACGTCCTCCACTCACTCTTTTTATTAATCAACTCAGAATAAAAAAAAGGAATTACACACAATCACATACGCACCTATGCACAAGATGATTCCCCAACTTCCACCTATGGAAGTTCGACTCAACCTCCAACTATGAAGATTCAAATGAAGATGATCCCTGATCAACTTCCCCAGCAGACTGAACTCACAGAATGCTCAAATGACAACACTTTATCTCTCAATAATAATTAGCCTAAACGCTTAGAAAAAGAGAGTAATTGAAGACCTAAATGTGGTCTTAGGGTTTAGGCTAGCTTAAGACCTTGAGAGAGAGAACTTTTGCAATCTGTGCACTTGAATTTTGATCGTGCAAAAGTGTTGGGTTTGTATGCAAGCTCATCGCCTTAAGTAAGCCTTTGGCTTGTATGTTATAGAATATTACAAGAGAATATTTTCCTTGGGAATATAGAAATGATTCCACGGAAAATATTCTCACTGATTTTATTTGAGATGAAATAAAATCAGTTCAATATAATATAACATACTTGCCATACTTAAGATTAAAATCAGTTCAATATAATATAACATATTTGCCATACTTAAGATTATCTTACTTGCATAACAAACCAAGAATCCATGTATTTTGAAATTAAATTTGCGCGGAAAGAAAAATTTCCTAAAATACGAATGAATGAAGTAAACTCGAGAGGAATGGCTCCGAACTGTTCCCAGATTGTTCTAGTAAGCCAAGTTTACTTGTAATTGTGTATGACAAGCAACCGAGGCTCCTTGTCATCTATAACTAGCTCATCTCTCTAATCTCAACCTTTATAATGCGTTTACAAACCTTCATACCACTTACATTGCATCGAAGATCACTTAAGAATATGACTCTATGGACTTGGTCTTCATGCAAACTTCAAGACTTGGCTTCATGAGCTTCGTCTTTTCATCCATTGAACTTGTTCTTTAGTACTTGCACATGCAAACAGAAACTTACATACGATATGATAGTTCAATGTATTTTGTCATCATTCAAAACACAAGCTAGGAACTCAACAAATTGCCCCTTTTTGATGATGACAAACCATGAAGTTCCCCCTGCAAATAATATCATTGAATTTTTGGAACTTTTTCAAAAACTTGAATCCTTTGAGAACTCAAGGGACTAATCTTGTACCGCTCCTGCAGATTAAACATCATTCACAAGTACACCAGTTCACAACTAACTAACAACAGTTTAAGAAAGTGTTTCTAAGTACCATAGGCAAATACTAATTAGACTCAGAGCTCTTAGACTTAAACATGCATTCGCAATAAGAACATCAGTTAGTTCAGACTTGTTTCCAACCCATTAGGGTGAAAAGAAGTAAAGTGCTTTGAATACACTTACTTCCAAACCACTTAGGTATGTCACCTCAAGCAAGGCTTTTAACCTTGTTCTAGTTGCTGCAACACACATAGATTATAACTTATAACACCTTCATCCCCTTGAGATAGGTAGAAGAGATCAGAACGTCACCTGCTTCCCCCTTTTGGCATCATCAAAATAGTCAAAGGAATGAGGAAATGAGACAGAGAACAAAACACAATCGGTAGTGAAACTACTAATTATGTTAAGTTCAAGCTAATCCAGGTAGCTCAAATAGCATTCTAGAGATGTTGTTTCTACCATTGTTCCTGCAAAAGTACCAAAGCTACTTGTCCTACACAAATTATTACAGACCAGTAGTAGACCAAATTACATAAGAGCAATGTTTTTGTGATTTGGGGAAGAGGGAAACCAGAAATAGGGTTCAATAATTAAGAGGGGTTAGCAGCAAAAGAGAATAGATAAAGGAAATTTAATCTGCTCCAAAGTCATTTTCAGTCCCATCAGCTTCCTCACCTTCAAGAGTCTCTAAGAAACTTTCATGATTTTCCTCCTCTTCCTCTTCTTCATTCTCCTCAGAGATTAGTTCATCATCCTCATCACCAGCAGCTTCTGATGACTCTTCCTTTTCTTGGATCCTCTGTTCCTTTATACCAGCTTTATCAAGACGAGTCTCAACTCTACTGTAAAATTCCTGAAGTGCAAAGCATAGTGTAGTGACACTGTTCACCATATTCTGCATCATCTGATTCTGGTCACTCAGCCGCTTCACCAAGGCATAGGTTGCCTGAACTGATTCTGTACTGGTACCAGCAAGACCAGTATCACTTTTACCATCATCTTTCATCTTCAAAACACCACCTGCATATGTCATATCTTTCTGACCTATTATCTGATTGGTGAGATGAGACATTGTTCCATAATCTCCCACCATAGGAATCTTCCATTGACTAAACACCAAGGTCAGCCATCCTCCATAGGGCAGAGCATGGTTTGCTTTCTCCACACAGCAGATCATATGACCTAACACCATAGCAGGGAGGTTGACTGGAATGTGTTCAATAAGACAGTAAATCAGAACACTATCCATCAATCGTACACTCATACGGCCTTATGTGGCCAATGGTGTACCCCTGCTTGGGATCAGGTGGACCATTAAACAATCTAGTCTGGATCTATTCGGTTGTGACTCCATTAACAGTAGGCCAGTTCTCCCTTAAGTACACATCAAGTCCCTTAGTTGGAACTTTGAAAATTTTAGCCAATTTTAACCAATGGCATAAAAACATCCAAGTCTTTAGCAAACAACACTGACCACTACTGAAACTCTAATGCATCCTTAATCTCATGCAAAAACTTTTGTTCAACCCAACTCTTAGCAATAGAGAAGCCAACCAGAATTTTTGTCTATCCCTAAGATTATACAATGGTTGGGGAGTAGCGGACTTACTTTTCTTTGGTTTGGAACCCGTAGAAACAACAATAGCAGATTCCTTTCTCTTCTTGCCTGCTGTGGACTGGTCTGGTTGTGTTTCCTGCATAACCTCCTTGCCTTTGGAAGCCTCAGCACCCTTCCTGGAAATTGTTTTCACTCGAGCGTCCTTGCTGGTCACAGCCTTAGTGCCCTCCTTCTCAGCAAATTCCCCTCACCATCAGCACCCTCCGTCTTCTTTGTTTTCTCCACTGGTTTGGGCGTGGTTTTAGGTGTGAGAGTTTTGGATTTGGTGGTTTTGGCTGGCTGTTTTGTGGTGCTTAGTTTAGTAACCTCGTTCTCAACTACCTTCTGAACTCCCTTAACCACTTTTGATGGAGGTTTCTTTGCACTAACTTTCTTTTCTTTTAACTCCTTTCTCATAGCAGTAATTATATCCTCCTCCGGCTCAACCTCCTCTTCCTCCGGTGCACCCTCTTCTTCCTCTTCTTTCGTAACCGGTTCTGACTTAGATGTGGGCTCAGACTCCTTCTCCGGTTCAGATTCCTCTGCATTCTCAGACACCTTTGGCTTAGAAGCCTCAACCGATGCTGGTGAGGATTCTTTTGATTTTGGTGTGAGTGGTTTTTTGGGAGTAGTAGATTTTGTGGATTTTGGAGTGTAAGTTTTGGTGATTTTAGCGTTTGATTTTGGAGTAACCGCTTTTGTGGTTACTCGTTTTTTTGGTGGATTTGGGAGTGGTTGCTTTTGTGGTGGGAGCTTTTGTAGTTTCTGCCTTTTTAGAGTTCTTCCAGATCAAGGGTTCTTCCTCCTCTTCATCAACCTCTTTCTCTAAAACATCTGTTACCACTAACTCGATCACTTTGTCAGCCATCTTCTTCGACATCTTAGTTTCAACCTCAGGAGACTCACTAACCTCCTTCTCAACTAACCAGGTGCTTCTTCTTTTTGACATGGTGAGACTCAATTTTTCTCTATTTTGAGCACTTAAGAAACAAAATAGAAAACTTGAACAATTTTAGTTTCAAGAATTCGAGAGAGAAAAGAAGAATTAAGGAAATTTAGGGTTTTTGTGAGAATATAGAATCGAAGAAGAAAAAAAAACGAAGAACAGAAAATATGTGATCACGAAAATGAAATATGGAAAGTACGATCACATGCAAAATATTTATAAGAAGGCAAAAATCAAACGGTTCTCTTCAAAGATTTGAAAGATAATTATCCGTTCTACCAAAACTGCAGTTGCCATAAATACAACTGTCACTTCATTTATTTCCAATGATTTAAAATTTTGAAGATAAACCAAATGATTACAATAACCACCTCAAGAATCTGGTTCCCAAGTGATCTGCAACTGGTCTGTGCCAATTTACTCTTTTCAAGACTTATGCTAAGGTACCTGAGTAGTAGATTGATCAGTTCAGCATCGCATAAGAACTTTGTGAGCCATAAAAAGCAAAAGAAAAAAACAAAAGAAAAAGAAAAGAATATATACAAATTGACATCATTTGACTAGCCAAAGGGACAAGTCAAGACCTAAGAGGTCATTGTCTAATTTTAATCATACACAACAAGGTACGAGGCTTGTTGAACACTTCTCTGCTCAAAGATATTGTAAGAATGTCAGCTAGTTGATCTTCTAACCTGCAAAACTCCAATTCCACATTACCTTTTTCAACATTTTCCCTTAGAAAATGATGCCTAATCTCAATATGCTTGGTTTAAGAATGCTAGACATGATTTTTCAAAATATTGATTGCACTTGTGTTGTCACATAAAATGGGAACAATTCCGAAACAGACTCTAAAATCCCCCAGGAGCTGAGCACAACACAAAGCAGCTGCAATATACTCAGACTCGGCTGTAGATAAAGCCACAGAATTTCGTTTATTAGATCCCCATAAGATGTGACAAGAACCTAAGAAGTGGGCCATTCCAGAAGTGCTCTTCCTATCAACAATAAAACTAGCAAAGTCAGCATTTGTGTATCCAACCGGGTCCATGCTGCTCCCTTTTGGATGCCGCAAACACAGATCATCAGTACCATTGAGATATCTTAGAATCCTTTTAACAGCCTTTAGGTGAGATTCTTTAAGGTTGCTTTGAAATCTTGCACACAAACCTACTGGAAACACTATATATGGCCTACTTGTTGTCAAGTAAAGCAATGAACCAATCATACCTCTATACAGCTTACCCTCAACATCCTTTCCCTTCTCATCAAGGCTCAATATTGTAGAAGTTGTAATAGGTGTTTCATAGGATTTGTTGTCTTGCAGACCATATCTCTTCAGCAGCTCTTTGAGATACTTCTGCTAATGGATCATGATTCCATCCTTGGTTTGCTTGATTTAAAGCACTAGGAAGAACCCAAGTTCTCCCATCATACTCATCTCAAATTCACTTTTTATCAAATCTGTAAACTCATCACATAAATCAAGATTAGTAGCTCCGAACAAAATATCATCAACATATATATGAATCACTAACAGATCAGTTCCCCTTTCTTGTAATAATAGTGTCTTATCAACCCAACCTCTCTTATAGCCATTTTGTAAAAGAAAACTGGAAAGTCTCTCATACCATGCTCAAGGAGCTTGTTTGAGACCATAAAGAGCTTTTTCAAGTTTAGAAACATGGTTTGGCAAGTCACTATCCTTAAATCCAGGGGGATGTTCCACATAAACATCTTCTTTCAAATAGCCATTTAGAAAGCTTGTCTTAACGTCCATTTGAAAGAGTTTGAAGTTCATATAGGCAGCAAATGAAATTAAAATCCTAATTGCTTCAAGCCTGGCTACTGGAGCAAAGGTTTCATCATAATCAATTCCTTCTTGTTGATTAAACCCTTGAACCACTAACCTGCCTTTATTTCTGACTAAAATACCTGAATCGTCCAATTTGTTCCTGAACACCCATTTAGTTCCAATAACAGACATGTTTTCCTTCCTGGGTTCAAGGTGCCAAACTTGATTTCTCTCAAACTGATTGAGTTCATCTTGCATGGCTAGAACCCAATCTGGATCCATTAAAGCAACCTTATAGTCAGTAGGTTCAACATTTGAAGGAAAGGAATAGAATTCCTTGTCTGCACCCCCTTGTTAATGTCACTAATGATAAGATCGGTGGGATGAGAGGATTTATACTTAAAAGATTTGTTCATATCAAATTTTACATTTGTGCCTCCTAATGTTGAACTAGTTCTTGTACTAGTACCCCTGTATCATTGTTGCTTTGAACAGGTGAACCAGTATCCATAGTAGTCTCAGCTGCATCACCTTCATGTGGATAAGCATCTGAGTCACTATCTCCTTTCCTTACCTCTTGAGCTACCTGATTCTGTGCTGGACCAGACTCTTCCTCTCTAGGGGGGTTGTGCGGTGATTCTGGTTCAGCACCTTCTCCTTCCATTAGCTCTTGTAAAGTTCAGCATACCAATCTCGAGCTCATAAGCATCATCAACCTGCACATCCTTGTTGAACATGCTAGTCTCATCAAATAAGACATGGATACTTTCTTCAACACACAAGGTCCTTTTTTTTGAAAACTTTGTATGCCTTGCTATGTGAAGAGTATCCAACGAAAATAGCCTCATCACTCCTAGGATCAAATTTGTCTAAACTTGATTTACCATTGTTGTTTACAAAACACTTGCACCCAAAAACACCATTGTTGATTTTCTTCCACTAAGGAGCTCATAAGGTGTTTTCTTCAGTAAAGGTCTCAACTTTACCCTATTTAAAATAAGCACGCAGTACTCACAGCTTCGGCCCAGAAGTTTCGGGGGTAAACCACTCTCTAGAAGCATTGTTCTTGCCATTTCTTCTAGAGTGCAATTTTTCCTGTCAATCACTCCATTTTGTTGTGGAGTTCTAGAAGCTGAAAAATTATGAGATACACCATGATCATTATAGTAGGTTACAAAGCTGATATTGTCAAATTCAAAACTATAATCGGATCGGATAGAGACCAGTTGATGATTAATCTTGTTTTGGACCTGTTTTACCAAGATTTCATACTCTTCAAAAGTTTTATTTTTAAATTTTAGAAAGATTGTCCAAGTATAACGAGAGTAATCATCAACTAACACAAACACATAACTATGACCATTTCGACCTTACACACGCATGGGCCCACACAAATCCATGTGCACAAGTTTGAATGGTCTAGTGGTGCTTACAACCTTCTTTGGCTGAAAAGAGGACTTGACATGCTTACATTTAGCACACTCATGACAGATATGATCTGCAACAAACTTAATTAGGTAAACTTGTAACTAAGTCCTAATATCGCAGTTTATTTAGCAAAGAAAAACTTACATGTCTAAGTCACTTGTGCCACAGCTAATGGTCATCCTCTACGACACTGAGACAAGTGGCACTGGTCTTAGGAATCTGACTCAAGAATGTTATGTAAACAGAAAGAAAAAATTTGAATTTTTTATTAATAATTTTTAGAATCTAAAAACGTTGCTTTCTAATTTTTTGAATTTTTTTTATTATTGTGTCGAAACCCCTTATAGACCAGTTCCTTTGTTTTAGTGTTGACTATGTGACAAAGATTGGTTTCAAATTCAACATGGTTTCCTTTGTCACATAGCTGAGAAATGCTCAAGAGATTATGTTTCAAACCTTCAACAAATACATTATCAATTGCTTGAGAGAGTGTCTTACCAACCTTACCTATAGCTTTGATCAAGCCTTTGCTATTGTCTCCAAAGGTGACACTTCCTCCTTCATAGGCTACGAGTGAAAGAAATTGAATTTTATCTCCTGACATGTGCCTTGAGCAACCACTATCCAAATATCAATATGGCTTTCCTTTCACTCTAACCTGCACAAACAAATCAAGGTTTAGTTTTAGGAACCCTGATTTTCTTGGTTTCCTTGTCCTTAGGAACTGGTTTGATTCTGTTCTTTCTAACCCAAATTTGTTTAACATTGGTCTTCCTTATTTTATCATGTTTTCCATTTTTAGACCAATCATGTGTGTGACTCTTCTAATTATGGACATTTTGGACATGAGACTGATTTCTTTTACCATGTTTTTGCTTTGTCCAACAAGTCTCAATTACATGTCCATTCTTACCACAATAGTTTCACACATGCATATCCTTTGCAAACACATACTTACCTCTCTTGAATTCAGAAATCCAAGTCTCGTCTCTTCCCAACTTTTGAGGTTGTTGGAAACTACTTCCAGAATACCCTAATCCAAAACTCAGAGGACTACCAGGTTGTGAGGTCATGATGTTTAGAGTACTCTGGGGATCGAGCAACCTGTTCATCTGTCTTAGGCAGTCACTCAGTTCTTGCTCCTTGGTTTCAAGTTTCTTAAGCTAAGCTTCATTATGCTCTGCAGCAATGGCAAGGTCCAATTTTTCCCGATGAAGGTCATCCTTAAGATTTGATGCCATTTCAGGATCTGGTTCAGAAGTGGTCTCAATGTTCTTGCCTTTCTTTAGTTGGAATATTTCGACTTGAAGATCACAGATTTTAGCTTCATATTCCAAATGTAAAGACTCAATATAAACACCTTGATTGCTTGAAGCAACTTTAGTGTCGATATTTGATAAGTTAACATTTGATGCATATTTTACCCCCGATCCCGATTGATTTTTAGCTCTCATGTGGCACTTTTGAGCCATTTCTACTAAATTTTGCTATTTCGAGTGCTTGTTGTATTTTTATAAGATTTTATAGGAATCGATGATTTATCGTTGTTTTCCTAGCCTTTTGAAGCATTTAAAGAGTTAGTGAAGAGATTGAAGTCATTGGGGAAGCTTTACTAAGGATTAAAAGTATTAAAGAATCATTAAAAGAAGTAATTAGGAGAAAACGAGCAAGGAAATCAAAAGACGAAGTAAGCGGCTAATCGCCCGGGTCGAAGCAGCGCGCCTGGGTAAGGATTTTTTGCCTGGACCCCTCCGGGCAGGCCGCTCTGAGGAAGTTTTTCACGCGGTTTCTTCTTGTTTTGGGATTAGTATATAAGTCTTTTGTATTCCTAAACCTAAGTACGAATTATCATATCATACTTTCTAGTTTTTAGCCCTAGTTTCCTCTCTAAGTTGTGAAGAATATTAATCATTCAATTCAATTCAATAGAGGTTTTATTTCAATTCCTTTTAATTTTTTTTCTTTAATTATGTTTCTAGTTTATGTTTTTAATCCTTAGTTTAGTTTTAGTTTATGTTCTTAGTTTTTGTGCCCTAGTTTCATGTTTTAGATTTAGTTTATTAATTATTATTAATTTGTTAGTTTTAATTATGCTTATAGTTTTATTTTCCTTTATTGATTTAGTTTCTTTAAATTCTATCATGTGTGAGTAGTTTCCTTTCTAGGGCTAGGGGATCTATGAATCGTTCCTGATGTTTTGTTCTTGATTGTTAATTGGATTGTTGATGTTCTTGAAATCTTGTTGTCAATTATTGTTGCTTTAAGTTAAATACTGGCCGGGTTTAATTTTTAGTTTGATATTGTCGAAATCGATACCGAGAAGTAAGATTAAATCAATTAGATCACAAGGACAATAGGCAAAACGAGTCTAAGTGAGTGAGAGCCATTAGAGTAGTTTTGAAGGAGACTACATTTGAGAGAATTAGTGGACCTTATATCACGAAGTCAATAATTGGTTAATTAATTGTTTTACAATTTACTGATTGATATGTGGTGAACCGACGTCCTAGGCTTAGTTACTGTAATATTTATTGTGTTTAATTCCTTTTCTAGCAATCATTAGTTCATTATTCAAAACCCAATTCAAAGGCCCTTACGGCAGAGTAACTTTTTAGAGTTAGTAGAATTGATTGCTTCCTTATGGATACAATCCCTACTTCCTTGTCTACATAGTTAGAGTAGTAGGTTATTTTTGATAAGTATACGACTGTCCCTACCAAATTTTGGCATCGTTGTCGGGGAGGCAATTGTTTAATTTCTACTAATCGGGTTATTTTGTCCTATTCCTGTTTTTTTTATCTCAAGGAACCCATTGTTTTTTGAGAAAGTTCTTACGAATATCTATAGTTTTAGTTCGTGTGCAGGTACTAGGTTTGCATGCCGGTTTGGATTGATCCATAACCAGAATGGTGATTGCATAAGAGGAGTCGTAGGAGGATGTGGAGATTGTAGAGAGTTATTCTTTCTGAAAGGATACTATCAGAAGTGTCACAACTCTTTTCTGATTTGAGCATTTCTAAGAATTCTGATAGGGAAGAAATGGCAGAGTCACATATTAACAAAAACAACATACCGAAGAATGATGCACAGCCGCCGCCACCGCCGCCGCCGCAACCACGATCGTTGAAGGATTATTCCCAACCTAGTTCTGCAACAGTTTGAGGTGGTTATCGGTTCCCTGATACTGAGGTTCTAAATTTTGAACGGAAGCCAGCTCTGATGAATATGGTAGAAAGGAATCAGTTTGCAGGAACTTTAATGAAGGACCTGATGTTGCACTTTAATAATTTCCTCCAGTATTGTGGTACAATTAAGCAAGCCGGGGTCCCTCAGGACTACATTAGGAGGATGATGTTCCCATTCTGATTGAAAGAGAAGGCTCGTACTTGGTTGAACAGTCTTAATATAGATAACATCAACAGTTGGGAAGAGTTAGCTCTTGCATTTCAAAGGAAATATTACCCTCGAGAGCGAACTGCAACCCTTCGGAGTAAGATCACGAATTTCAACCAGGAGTCAGATGATACATTGTATGAAGCATGGGAGAGATTCAAGGATCTATTGAGATTGTGGCCACATCACGGTCTCGAGAAGTGGTTCCTGGTCCAGCCATTCTATAACGGTTTAGGGAATGAGAGTCGAACATTGCTAGATTCAGCTGCTAGTGGTCGATACATGAACCAAGAGGTTAATGATGCATGTGAGTTGATCAAAGAAATTGTTGTTCATAATTCATTGTTTGGCAATCCCAAGGGACATTCGAAGAAAGGTGGAAAGCATGTGGTTGATGATAAATACAAAAGTTTAGCTTCACAAATCAATGCCATAAACCAGAAGCTCGACAAGATTAATACTACAGCTCCTCCACCATCACTGGTAGCTACGATGGCTGCACTCTTGGGATGCATAGAGCTTTCCTACGGTTCATTCGGTCATAGTTCACAATCCTGTGGTAGTTCGCTAAAGCAAGTGTGTGCCTTCAAAGCCTACAAGAACAATCCATTCTCCAATACATACAATCCAGGGTGGAAGGATCATCCATACTTTTCCTACAAGAACAGCAATAATGTGCGGAATACATAGCAAACTATACCACCTCAGCAGATTCGCCAGCAGATGCAACGATTTGCACCACCACACCCACTAGGTTTCAGTAGACAACCATTGCCAGCACCACCAGCTCAACCTAGTGGCAAGATTTCAGAGTTAAAGAATATGATGTTGCAGATGCTAAAGAATATGGAGGCAATGCAGTCTCACAATAAGCAACTAGAAACTCAGCTAGCTCAAATTGCACAGTCCACAGCTCAGCAGCAGCAGGGTCAACTACCTTCTCAACCAAATCCACCATCTTAGAGAGAAAATTGCAACTCCATCACTACTAGAAGAGGAACTCACTATGAAGGTCCTAAGATCCCCACTAATGATGTTGATTCATAGATAGGAGTGCAGACTGGCAAGACCAGCAATGTGGTGATTGAGGAGATCGCAGACCCTACACCTTCTAAGGAGAAAGATGCCATGGAGAAGAGAGCTCTGCTAGCTGACAAGCCAGTTGATACGTTGACACCTCCCAAGTTGCCACTACCCATCCCGCATACGGTAGACAGGAGTAAGAATGACAATCACTTCCGTAAGTTTCTCGATATTTTTAAAAATTTGCAGGTTACTGTGCCTTTTACTGACTTGTTTATGCAGGTACCTACATATACTAAATTTTTGAAAGAAATATTGAGTAGGAAGCGTGAATTGAGTTCAGTGGAGATTGTTGCTTTAACTGAAGAATGTAATGCTATTTTGCAGAATAAGTCTCCACCTAAACTCAACGATCCTGGAAGTTTTTCGATACCTTGTAACATTGGTCCACTTTTTATTGATAAGGCTTTATGTGATTTAGAGGCTAGTGTTAGTGTTATGCCATTGTCTATTTGCAAGAAATTGGATATGGGTTCTTTAAAGTTTACTAACATTACCTTGCAGATGGCGGATAGTACTGTGAAGTACCCAAAAGGTATTTTGGAGAACGTCCTGGTTAGAGTTGGGAAGTTTTTCATTCCTGTTGATTTTGTAGTATTAGATATGGAGGAGGATGCACACATCCCTATTATTCTTGGTAGGCCATTCTTAAATACTGCAGGAGCTGTTATTGATGTAAAGAATGGAAATTTGACTCTTTCTGTAGGTGATGACAAGGTTACCTTCAACCTTGATAGTGCATTGAAAAGTCCTATGCTAGAACAATCGTGTCATGCGATTTATACTCTTAATGGAATTGTTCTTAATGACTTGCCTCGATCCCCTAATAAGGATCTTCTGGAGGCTCCTTTGTGTTCGGATTCTATTGCAGGTGATGAAGATAGTGTTAGTAACAAGTTATGTCGGGATCAAAAGAAAAGGAAATCTCATCAGAAACGCCGGAAACCTCGAAAACAATCTTCTCATGCTTATAATGTGAATACGGCAAATGATGAGCTTTTTACCAAGGAACATGAGGCATTTGATCAACCAATAACTTCTAATTGCTTTGATTGCCTAACAAAATGGGGTTCACATTCACTCTTCGATCCTCCATGAGGTATGAGGTAATATGGTCAAGCTAATAACTTTAAAGAAGCGCTTTGCGGGAGGCAACCGTAGTTTTTTTAGTTTTTACTAGCTTTTCCATTTTTATTTTCATAGTTTAGTAGGGACTTTAGCTTTATTCTTAGCTTGTGAGTAGAGTGAGGGACTAACGATGTTTTGCAAGTATTTTTGGTGTTTCTATAGGTGAAAAATGAGGCGAAAAGGAGGAAAACACACGAAAAGCGCTTCGCCCAGGGGGGTCCGGGCGAGCAACCCGTTTTTCCACACTTAGCTTTTTTTTCAAAAAATCCCAAAACTCAGCCACCCGCGCGAGGGGACCTTCGATCCAGGCGCACATATCACCCCCCCTGTGTGTCTCCCTTCTTCCTTCCTCTTCCTTTCTTTTCTTTTCTTCTCTCCTCTCATTATCTTGTCCCTTTTTCTCTCTCTCTACAAATCTCAAAACCTCCATATTCCCTTTATCACTCAACTTCTTTCCTCTATATCTCTCTCTTTACTCACTCAAATCTTCATCAAAACTCATACTTTTTCACTCTCTTTTAGATCCACACCACAAAACTCTAAAAAAATCTCTTAAATCACATCCCCAATTTCCTCACTTCACATATTCATCTTCAACCATGGCACCGAAGAGACAATGAGCAGGGCCGAGCACAAGGAACGAACCACAAGGCTTCGGACGGGATTCTACCTACGGGTCAGTTACCTTCGGCTCTCAAGAACAAAAGGTAAGATTTGAAAAATTAAAGTTGAGACATGTTACTCCTACTCATTTTTTAGATCATCAGTTGTTACGTGCTTCAGGTGTATATGAGGAAACGGAAGAATTGTTTAAATCTATGGGTATGCACCGATTCTTTACTATGGATGTCCCCACTTACCCTGACATAACCTATGAGTTTATGTCGAGTTTTGAAATCGACCGCCCCAACCCCAAAGCACCTGCTAGAGGTGTTAGTTTTAGACTGTTTGATGTCGATCGGTATGAAACGATCGAAGATTTTGGGGCTGTTTTTGAGTTAGCAAGTTGGGGGCGTGCTAGACCCCCAAAGGGCTTTTATGATGTTTCTTGGTAGTTTTCTTTGACAGGTGTACAGCTGACTAATTGACACATGCGAAAGCTAACTTGAGCCACCAACCCTCTACCATGATTACTCACCGTTTCCTTGCTGGGACTATCTCTGGTCAGTATGAACAGCATGAAGTTCATACTAGAGAAATGTGGTGCCTAGGAAGGCACTTGATAAAAAATTCCTTTCCTTATCGCCTTCATCTTCCTCATTTATTTTCCATGCATTTACATACTCAATGCAAAACCTATGCAGGAATTGATAGATATGGCCAACCAACCATTAACAACATTGTTTTTGGAGGCCTATTGACTTATGTTGCTAGGTACTACATGGAAGATTTTGAGTATCACCGGACCCCTGCTGTGGGGTCTCGCACTTTAGATGCCCCTTACCTTAGCCAATGTGATTGGCTAGTGTTGAGGGGCGCAGGCCGTATTCGATGGTACATAGGGCCATCTAGGGAAGATCTGTTGTTCTCCCCAACTCTTCTTTGACTAAATTGTTGCGTGAACAGTAATCATATACTATGCCCTTGGATGGACATGCTGCAGGATCTTTTACAAGTACTTAGGAACAGAGCGGACCGAGTCAATCTCCTCAGTTTGTGTCCCAGCAGCAGCCACCCTAGCAGCAACCCCCATGGACCCTGCCCCATGGCAGACTCCAATGAACTAGCTACAGAATCAGTTTAACAACTTCTAGCTACAGCAGTAGCAATTCATGCAGCGGTTTGATACTTTTGAGCAGGACCACGGTCTTGCCATGTACCCCATTTATGACCACTACGTCTGTACCGGCGTAGTGCCTTCTGCTGGCCCCCACCCTTCATGGTACACTTTTAACCCTAGAGAGGGGACCAGTGGAGCAGGAGGTGGTGGTGGAGATGATGATGATGACGCCAGTGAGGATACTGATACCTTCCTTCAAGATTCTGACTGAGAGGAGTCCTTTACTTCCTTCAGCATGAGGACATTGTTGAGTCCGGCTTAGGGGAAGTAATTTTATTTCTTTCTTAGTTTAGTTTTTATTTCTTTATAGTGTAGTTTTTTATTGCTTTCTTAGGATAGTCATATGGTTTGTACTACTTGTTAGAAGTAGGAGTTTACATATGACCAAAAAAATGCAATGCTTTCATAGTTTAGAATTTTGTTTTTGTTATTAGTAGTTAATTATATCAGTTTGATTGATTGAATGGATGATATATATGATGAAACATTGTGAATGGTGACTTCCATGTGCCCCACATTTTATTTAAAAAAGTTTTCGATTGATTTGGGCATGCGATGAGTTATGCTTTGGGAATTGCCAACTCGGACTTGAACTTGACTTAGCTTGAAACAGTTTCTTATCATGCCACTATAGCCATGTGTAGATTAAAGGCTTGAATTGTGTTAACGGGAGGATTTGAGCCGCATACATTATTATATGCTTATTTCTTTTCATGTGTGCTTAATTCCCAGTGCTTGTATGATCCATGTTTTGCTTTTTGACTCTAGTAGCTTGGTTTTGGTGTGTTAAATGTCGCGAATGATAAAAAGCATTCATTTCTTTTAGGAGCTTTCAGATTTTAGGCATTCTATCATAAATTTTCCCTTGGTCCTTATTTGAGCTTTTTATGCTTCATTAGCATTTTAGCCACATTACAACCCTTTTTGGCCTTGTTCTATCTGTTGATATATGCCCAAGCTTGGCTTGGGGGAGTTGTGGAGTTGTTATGTTGTGTTGTGCATTTGTTGGAGGTTTTGGAGATGTTGGAAAATTGTGGAATGTTTGTTGTAAAAGTTTAATAATATGTCTCATATTAAGGTTGTGCATACCGATGTCTCGGCTAGTTTATAATGAAGAACTAAAAATTTTATATGTCTTATATTAGCCTAGTTATGTATGTGTGATGATTTTGTCTTTGACATATCATTAAGAGTCGTGAGCCTAAGTTTTGAAAAAAATTTGAAAGTTGAAAATAAAGGAAATGAAAAAGGAAAAAATTGAAAAAAAAAATTGAAAAATGTTGAAAAAGAAAAGCTTGTGATTTTGGAGTGGTTGAATGTAAAGTTTTATGGTATGATGTGATTTCATAAGAATTGGTTTGATGTTGGAGTTGAATGTTGGAGATGTTGATCATTGTTTATGATTTTTCATATGCGTATAGCCCGCATTTACCACCACATTATCCCAAATTTATCCTACCCAACACCCTAGCCACGTTACAAGCTTATGAAGACCTTTTTGATCGGCATGTACATGTTTTTAGTTCTTGTGAAGTGAGCCAATTGCCAAAGATAGTGAGTATTACTTGCATTTCGAGTCGACTTTCATATTAGGATTGAGTGACTACCCTTAAACACTTGCATGAAGTATGAGATGTGGGTTTGGGTTCTCAAAATTTGCATTTAAACACTTATTGCTTTTGCATGCTTATTTAGGGATTAAGGGTGAGCTTCATTGTTTATGCTCAATTTTATATGTGTAGTGACACCTAGTGAGCTACTCTAGTCATCGACTTCGATTTCTTACATGGTTGGCTTATTGATTTTGATTTAAGTGGATGGCGGTCAAGGGATTTTGATGGGTTGGTTGAGAAACTTACATACTCGGAATTGCTTGTGTTGATTTTGTTTTGAAAAGTTAAAGGGGTGAAGTTATTGTTTGCTTAGCTGTTTGCTTGAGGACAAGCAAGGGTTTGGCTTGGGGGAGCTTGATAATTTAATATTTGATGCATGTTTTACCCCCGATCCCGATTGATTTTTAGCTCTAAGGTGGCTCTTTTAAGCATTTCTACTATTTCGAGTGCTTGTTGTGTTTCTTATAAGATTTTACAAGAATCGATGATTTATTGTTGTTTTCCGAGCCTTTTTGAAGCATTTGAAGAGTTAGTGAAGAGTTTGAAGTCATTGGGGAAGCTTTACAAAGGACTAGGAGTATTAAAGAAGCATTTAAAGAAGTAATTAGGAGAAAACGAGCAAAGAAATCAAAAGACAAAGTAAGCGGCTAACCGCCCGGGTCGAAGCAGCGCGCCCGAGTAAGGGTTTTCGCCCGGACCCCTCCGGGGGGGGCCACTCCGAGGAACTTTTTCACGCAGTTTCTTCTTGTTTTGGGCTTAGTATATAAGTCTTTTGTATTCCTAAATCTATGTACGAATTATCATATCATAATTTCTAGTTTTTAGCCCTAGTTTCCTCTCTAAGTTGTGAAGAATATTAATCATTCAATTCAATCGAGGTTTTACTTCAACTCCTTTTTAATTATTTTCTGTAATTATGTTTCTAGTTTATGTTTTTAATTCTTAGCTAAGCTTTAGTTTATGTTCTTGGTTTTTGTGCCCTAGTTTCATGTTTTAGATTTAGTTTATTAATTATTGTTAATTTGTTAGTTTTAATTATGTTTATAGTTTTATTTTCCTTTATTGATTTAGTTTCTTTAAATTCTATCATGTGTGAGTAGTTTCCTTTCTAGGGCTAGGGGATCTACGGATCGTTCCTAATATTTTGTTCTTGATTGTTAATTTGATTGTTGATGTTCTTGAATTCCTGTTGTCAATTATTGTTGCTTTTAGTTAAATACTGGCCAGGTTTAATTGTTAGTCTGATATTGTCGAAATCGATACCAAGAGGTAAGATTACCACAATTAGATCACAGGGACAAGAGGAAAAACGAGTCTATGTGAGCGAGAGTCATTAGAGGAGTTTTGAAGGAGACTAGATTCGAGAGAATTAGCGGACCTTAGTTCAGGAAGTCAATAATCGGTTAATTAATTGTTTTGCAATTCATTAGTTGATCTGTGGTGAACCGACGTCCTAGGCTTAGTTACTGTGATATGTATTGTGTTTAATTCCTTTTCTAGTAGTCATTAGTTCATTAAAACCCAATTCAAAGGCCCCTTACGGCAAAGTAACTTCTTAGAGTTAGTAGAATTGCTTGCTTCCCTGTGGATACGATCCCTACTTCCCTGTCTACATAGTTAGAGTAGTAGGTTATTTTTGATAGGTATACGAATGTTCCTACCAATATTTTTCTTTAACTCAGATATTTTAGCTTGTAAATCATAGATCTTACCCCATATTCCAAACATAAGTTATCGACATTAACACTAACCACTTGTGCTAGCAAGAGAAGATTTTCGATCTACATACTCTTTGAACAATTCTTCCACATCATCAATCATATAGTTATGAGCCAAAATCAAATCAGAATGCTTTAGGGTAAAGGTTTTCTGTTTAAGTAATTTGAAATTTATACCTTCAACTTCAGCCTCCTTAAGCTTACTAAAACCTCTTTCATTATTTTGATAAAAATCTGTTTTTGAAAATTTGATTGAGGTTTTAGCATCTCAAGTTCTATATTCTTCTGATCCAAACTTATTTGAAGCTCTAAAATTTTCTCTTTAAGTTATGTACAAATAAGTTCAAGCTCAGCAGAACGGCATTTACTAAGGTCTAAATTTCGAGTTACCTCTCTTAGCTTCTTTTTGTTAGCCTTATAAGCAGCATTACCTTTAGAATTTTGTTCAATAGCATAATCTATAAAACCTAATAATTCATCTCTATCAAAATATATCATTTGTTCTTGCATATCAGAAATAGTTACCTATTCTTCATCGGAAGAGCTGCTTCCTCCCATGAGACACATGTGTCCCTTCTTTCCTGAATTGGTCTACATCTGGTCCACTTCTCCCAACAATGCAGTCACATAAACTAGAGCCTCGTCCTCCTCGCTTTCGCCACCTAAGTCAGAATCACCCCAGGCAGCAAGCATGGCTCTTTTTGTCATCTTTCTCTCCTTTTGTCCTTCCTTGTCAGTTTTCCATGCTGGACAATCCTTGATCATATGTCCTCCTTCACCACATTTGAAACAACCAGTGCTGGAACCGGTCTTCTTTGTGTTGCCTTTTTTCTCCCAAGACTTACCCTTATACTGAGATCTGAGACTCCTCTCAAATCTTCTTGCCATGAGACCTATCTCATCCAGATCTTCTTCATTTTCTTTTCCCTTCAAAGCTAGCCCTCGGCTTTTGATTGTATATTCCTCTTTTGAGTCCACCATCATCTCTTGAGTCATCAACCCAATAAGATCACTATAAGAAAACAGCTTTTTAACGACGGAAAAATTCCGTCGCAAAAACCTTAAATTCCGTCGGAAAAAGTGTTTGCGACGGAATTTCGTCGGAAACCAGTCGTCGCTATTTCCTTCGTCTCAAAATGTTGGATTTTCCGACGGAATTTTCCATCGCAAATCCAAATTTTCGACGAAATTTTCCATTGCTCTCTGTTTCTCTGCTCCATTGCGGCCATCTCTGCTTGCATCTCATTCCTGACTTCCTCTCGAACCTCCTGCCTTAACTCATCACGAATCTAGGTCCTGATTTCCTGCTGGAACTCTTGCAGCTGGGTTGTGACATTCTCTACCCTCATGTCAAAATGTTCTTGCATTTGAGAAACGACAGAGGGAGTGTACTGCTGTAACGATCCACATTGCATGAACGACCCGTAGTAAAGCTCAGCACCACTACCAAGACCTTCGACGCAACCTTTCTTGCTGTGCCCACCAGCTGCCTCCCAATACATCTCATTTGGCGTCTTTGGAGTTTCCGCATTGGAGGAATCCTCAACCTGGTTCTGATATGTTTCCTACAACATGAACTTGATTGAAACAAACATACTAATAGAGGAATACATATAGACAACTACTTCAACTTGTGTTAAAATATGTGTCCAACTTTGATAAAAAATGAATGAAACATAGCTACAATTATGCCCATTTCATTAGTTTCATTTCAATAAAACTTATACATAACTTAAACATTCCTATAAAGCATAGTTATAAANATTTAAGCTTATAACCAAGTAAAACATTCCTAAATCAAGTATTTACAAGTCTATAAGGCCTCAAGTTAAGTTAAAAGTCAACTTCCAAGTGTTTTGGGCTCAATGTCACCCAAAATGACTCAAAACACCTCAAAATGGTTATTTACTTGCCCATTTCATTACCGTCTCTTCAATTCAGCTTATAAGTACCTTTAACATTCATATACTCATATTCAGAGGTGTCTATGTTTTTAATTTATTGAAATGTGGCATTACAACCGTTATGGGCTCAAAAAAGCTCCAAAATAACGAAAAGTGGGTAATATCATGGCCAAGTCACTAGTTATTCTTTATTTAAGCTTATAACCAAGTAAAACATTCCTAAATCAAGTATTTGCAAGTGTATAACGCCTCAAGTTAAGTTAAAAGTCAACTTCTAAGTGTTTTGGGCTCAATGTCACCCAAAATGACTCAAAGCACCTCAAAATGGCCATTTCATTACCGTCTCTTCAATTCAGCTTATAAGTACCTTTAACATTCATATACTGCATATTTAGAGGTTTCTATTTTTTTAATTTATTGAAATGTGGCATGACAACCGTTATGGGCTCAAATTCACTCAAAAAAGCTCCAAAATAACGAAAAGTGGGTAATATCATGGCCAAGTCACTAGTTGTTCTTCATTTAAGCTTATAACCAAGTAAAACATTCCTAAATCAAGTATTTTCAAGTGTATAATGCCTCAAGTTAAGTTAAAAGTCAACTTCCAAGTGTTTTGGGCTCAATGTCACCCAAAATGACTCAAAACACCTCAAAATGGCTATTTACTTGCCCATTTCATTACCGTCTCTTCATTGGACTGGGAATAATAAACGAAAGGAACATAAACTCCCTTTTCCTACACATGGAGGGAGGCAAGTTGTAAGGGGTTAAAATAACAGGCCAGCAAGAATACTTACCGCCAAATTTACCATGAGGATCAAACCCATCTGTACACAACCCAAGCCGAACATTACGAGGTTCAGATGCAAATTCTTTAGAGCATTTATCTAATTGTTTCCAAGCGTCACTGTCGCTAGGGTGTGCCATTGTGCCTTGCTGTTGGGGATTCTTTGCATGCCATGCCATTTCCTCTGCAACGTCCTTTGTTACAAACATTCTTTGTAATCTCTGAGTAATGGGGAGGTAAGTGAGAACATTCAAAGGCACATCGTTCCCTTTAGAAGTCTTCTTGTATCGGTCGCTGCCACAGACCGTACACGTAGAAGCGTTGGCATCCTCTTTCCAAAACAACATGCAACCTCTCGGGCATGCATCAATTTTTTGCACAGGCATCTCCAACCCCTGAACAATCTTCTTTACCTCGTAGAAGGTCTCGCCTATATAGGTGTTCTTTGGAGTCGACTCACTGAACAAAGAAGCAATAGCATCGACACACCTATGTGGAAAATTGTACTCGCAATTCAAGCTAGTGATTTTAGAGGCCATCTCCAACCTAAAAATTGAACTCCCTTCAACCCAAGGTTGCTCAGAACATCGATGTTCTACGGACAAGGTGGATAGATCCTTGGCCTCCTGAATTGTAGTCACCTTAGGCAACCATATACCTGTCAAGCTTCTCAAGATTTTCCTAACTAGATCTTCACTAGTGAAGCTTTTGCCAAGAGATTTCAGTTCATTAATAATTGACATAAAGTCTGTAAACATATCTCTTATATTTTCATCTCGGTTCATATCAAAAGTTTCATATTTAGACATAAGCATATCAACTTTAGATCTCCGCACTTCACTACTGCCTTCATAGGCTAACTCTAGGGTTTCCCATATTTTTTTAGCAGTAGAGCATGCTAAGATATGGCTTACCTCATTATCAGCAATGCCTTGTTGAAGAAGTGACATGGCCTTAGCATTCTTCTTGAGTGTCTTCATATTTGTGCTGTTGTACTCACTCTCCTCCTTCTATGTGCCATTAGTATTGTTGGCCACCTTCTTTGGACTGTTCCTGATTATCATCCAGCACTCATAGTCAGTGTCAATGATAAAGTTCTGCATGCAAATCTTCCACCAAGGATAATTTGTTCAATTGAACTTGGGCAGCCTTGATCCTCCATTTTCGTTCATCATCTCTTGAGTACTCATCTTTTTTTCCTTCTCTAGGTGTTACCCATTCAAGAATTTAGGCTCTGATACCAATTGAAAGTGCAAGTGACACTCAAGAGGGGGGGTAAATTGAGTGTTGTAAGATTGTTGTAAATTTTTTGATTGATTGCGAGACTAGTTAAGAACCAGTACTCAGGCAGTGGAAATAAAATGCAATAAAAATAAACAACACCAAGATTTAACGAGGTTCGACTTCTAATAAGTCTACGTCCTCCACTCACTCTTTTTATTAATCAACTCAGAATAACAAAAAGAATTACACACAATAACTTGTGCACCTATGCACAAGATGATTCCCCAACTTCCACCTATGGAAGTTCGATTCAACCTCATACTATGAAGGTTCAAATGAAGATGATCCCTGATCAACTTCCCCAACAGACTGAACTCACAAAATGCTCAAATGACAACACTTTATCTCTCAATAATAAGTAGCTTAAACGCTTAGAAAAAGAGAGTAATTGAAGACCGAAATGTGGTATTAGGGTTTATGCTAGGTTAAGACCTTGAGAGAGAGAACTTTTGCAATCTGTGTACTTGAATTTTGATCGTGAAAAAGTGTTGGCTTGTATGTTATAGAATATTGCAAGAGAATATTTTCCTTGGGAGTATAGAAATAATTCCGTGGAAAATATTTTCACTGATTTTATTAGAGATCAAATAAAATCAGTGCAATATAGTATAACGTAATTGCCATACTTAAGATTAACTTACTTGCATAAAAAACCAAGTATCCGTGTATTTTGAAATCAAATTTGTGCGGAAAGAAAAGTTTCCTAAAATACGGATGCATGAAGTAAACTCGAGAGGACTGGTTCCAAACTGTTCCCAGATTGTTCCAGTTAGCTAAGTTTACTTGTAGTTGTGTATGCAACTGAGGTTCCTTGTCATCCACAACTAGCTCATCTCTCTAATCTCAACTTTTATAATGCATTTACAAACCTTTTTACCACTTACATTGCATGTAAGACCTAGGAATATGATTCTATGAACTTGGTCTTCATGCAAACTTCAAGACTTGGCTTCATGACCTTTGTCTTTTCATCCATTGAACTTCTTCTTTAGTACCTGCACATGCAAATAGAAACTTACATACAATATGATAGTTCAATGTAATTTGTCATCATTCATAACACAAGCTAGGAACTCAATAGCTGTAAGTTTGACAGACTTGCTACATTTGTTGACAATCAATAACTACTGTATTTGTCCCTAAACTAGATTGTGTTGTCAAGATTTAAAATGTAACTAGAACTTTGAGCAATTTCAATACATGGAATGTGCAAGTGTTAAGTCACATTTCTTGTCCCTATAAGCCTATAGTCATTAATTATGTCACTAACACCGAACAGTAACTTTGTTTTCTATTCTGTGTTACAGTGTTGTAATTCCAAATAGGGTTTATGCAACAAACTTTAAATTTGCTACCTGCTCGGCCTTTTGTCTCCGAACAAGGTCTTAGCGATATACATTAAATTCGCTACATGTTCGATCTCTAGACACCGAACAAAAGCTTTGTGCTAGACTTTAAGTTGGTTACTGGTTTGGTCATTAAACACCTAACAGTGTCTCTGCAATGAGTATTGAATTTGCTACATGTTCGGTCTCTAAATACCGAACAGGGTCTCTGCAAAGGGCATGGGATTTGCTATCTGTTCGGTCTCTAAACACCGAACAGGGTCTCTACAAAGGGCATTAAATTTGCTACATGTTCAATCTCTAAACACGGAATAGGGTCTCTGCTAAAATTTGTCCTTACCTGGTCACTAAACAACATTTAAAGACTTAACTAAGCTAACTACCCATTAGCCTTACTTGGCCAACAAGATTTAAGCTAACTTTGGAACGAAAAGGCATGGGTGGCCAATCTCTTCTCCTATAACAACGTTTAGAGTTTTTCGGGCAAACTCTATCCTTTCTCTATTTGTTATGATAGGGAGGAAGTTATGTCATCTAAGCTGCTCTCTTTGAGTGGCTTTAATTGGACATGGGATCATCAGGAACTCTTTGTCTATCCTTTACTTTTGTTTTATAAATCATAAATAAGTTTAAATAATAATAATGCATTAACCAAAAAAACCAGATCATTCATTTCACTTCTCAACATCTAATTTACATGTTTAGGCTTGTCATCAAAGACAATTAAAGCTTTGTTCATAAAAATGCCTAGTTACAAAACATCTAAGGCTAGTTAACAAGCAACATCTTTAGCACTTAGGTTTATTATACGCCTAGTTGTAAAACAACATCTAAGGCATGTTAGAAATGACATTTATTCAAGTTAGTTGCATTCCAGGTTCTCAAAACTGGTACCGCCTCAATCTTCTCAAGACGGTATGTCCCTTTCCGAATTTCTTCAATGATACGGTATGGTCCTTCCCAGTTAGGAGTTAGCTTTCCCTTTTCATTAGCTCGTCCAACAGCTTCTATTTGTCGAAGCATGAAGTCTCCCTTTCTGAGTGGCCTAACCTTCACTTTCTTTTGATATGCTCTGGTTATTCTCAACCTGTATAATTCATGCCTCAAAGTCGGATTACCCCTTGTTTCAGGCAGCAAGTCTAAAGCAATCTTCATGGCCTCCCAATTGGCCTCCTTATCATACAACATGACACAGAGAGATGGCTAGCTCAATGGGTAAGGCTGCTTCTGCCCCATATACAAGAAGGAAGGGTGTCTCACCAATAAAATTCTTAACTGTTGTCTGAATTGACCAGAGAATATTGTGCACCTCATCAGCCCATAAACCCTTCGCTTTTTCAAGCTTCTTCCTTATTTCCACGGTGATGATCTTGTTAAAAGACTCAAGTTGGCCATAAGCTTGGGGATAACTCTCTGAAGCAAAGTAGCTGGCCACTCCTTGGTCAGCCAGCCATACTTTTAGCTTATCAGTCTCAAATTGCCTCTCATTATCAAATACCATGGCTTGCGGCATACCATACCTAGTAAGGATGAACTTCCACATAAAGTTCTTGACATCACCCATTTTGATATTCTTCACTGCTTCAGCTTCAACCCACTTAGTAAAATAGTCCACCGCCACAAACACATATCTTCTCTGACCAGAAGTAGGAAGATATGCTCCCACAATATCCATCCCCCATTTTGCAAAGGGTATTGGACTATCTATGGGATTCAGAGCATTTGCTGGCTGGTGAATCGATGGGGCATGTTTTTGACACTTATCACAGTTCCTCGCCATTTTCATGGCATCTTCATTTAAAGTGGGCTAGTAATAACCAAGCCTTAATGCCTTTTCAGCAAGAGCTCTCCCACCGATGTGGTTGCTGCAGACCCCTCTATGCAAGTCGTCTAAAACATCATGCCCCGCTTCAGGTGTAATGCATTTAAGCAGAAGGCTTAGAATACGCCCGTTTGAACAATTCCCCATTAACAATCTCAAACCTTTCAGCATTCTTTTTCACTCTTTTGCTCTCATTCCGATCCGCAGAGAGTGAATAATTTAGCTTGTAGGCCCAAATATCATTCATTTATGTGGATGTTCTATCCAAAACTTGGACTTCCATCATACTAATACTTCTTTAATGCTTGACCTCCCAGAACACTGTCCTTGGGGTATCTGAAAGAGCCGATGAAGCTAGTTCAGATAGGGCATCTACCTGATGATTTTCTGATCTCGGTACCTGAGTAATAGAGAAGTGTTTTAAATCCTTAACTTCCCTCTTTACCAGTTCCAAGTACTGAGTCATAGCATCATCTCTAGCTTCATAGCCTCCATTTACTTGACTTACTACCAACTGTGAATCAGAAATCACCTCAATCTCCTGGGCACCAGCCGCTTTACACATCTGAACACCAGCAAAAAAGGCCTCGTACTCCGCCTCGTTGTTGGATGCATGAAATTTGAAGTGAAGAGTATAATCATACATATCTCCTTCTGGAGATTCACAAATTAATCCTGCTCCACAGCCATTTTGAGTAGACGATCCATCCACATGGACCTTCCACACCTTCAATTGATTAGGAGGAAATTGAGGCCTTGTCAATTCTACTATAAAGTCTGCCAGTGCCTGTCACTTGATAGCTTTTCGTGGTTCAAACACCAAGTCAAAACCTCGTAAGGTTATTGCCCATTTGAGCATCCTTCTAGATGACTCCATTTTGGTAAATGGTTGCTTCAGCGGTTGATCAGTGTAAACCACATTCACTAGATTTGAATGTTGATAATATTAGAGGTCAAGGTTATGATAATGGTTCTAATATGAAAGGAAAATACTATGGGGTACAAACAAGATTTCTTAAAATAAATCCAAGGGCTTTATATATGCCATGTGCTTGTCAAAGTCTTAATCTCACTCTATCGGATATGGCACTTTCATGTGTTAAAGTTGTTTCATTGTTTGGAATTTTGCAATGCATTAATGTATTGTTTGTTGGCTCTACCAAGAAATGGAATATTCTAACTAATAATGTGCCTAATTTTACAATTAAATCTTTTTGTAACACTCGGTAGGAGAGTCGAATCAAAAGTGTTAAAGCTATCTGATTTCAAACACCTCAAATAAGATTAGCTTTGTTGGAAGTGTACAAGTCTTGTGGTAGTGATGATTAAAAGTCAAAAAGTGAAGCTGAAAGTTTGGCTAATTCTCTTACAAGGTATGGTTATTTGGTATTACATTTTATTTACTATAAGCACCATTAGCAAAAGGCTACAGTCTAAATCGATGTGTATTGGTGCTACAATGAAGGAAGTTCAAAGTTTTATGTCATACATGGAAGACTATAGATCTACTAAATTTGATTCGTGTATGGATGTTACTAAAACTCTTGCCTTGGAAATGAATATAGAACCCAATCTGCCAACAAAACGTCGTGTTATTAAAAGTAAACAATTTGATGAGAATGATAATGAAGATCAGATACAGTCACCAGAGGAGTCTTTTAGGGTGAATTATTTTTGGTGGTGGTTGATATAGCAATAAGTTCTTTGAAAATTAGATTTGAGGAACTAAAGGTTTTTGAAAGCATTTTTGGGTTCTTATTTATTTAATTCAAATATGTTGAAGTCTTTAAAAAATGATGAATTACAAAGATCTTGCAAGAACTTTAAGACTACGTTTTCTCATAATGATGTGTCAGATGTTGATGTAGAAGATCTATTTTCTGAACTTAAAGTGTTGCAAATGAATTTGCTAGAAGAGTTGTCGGCACTTCAAATTCTTCAGTTTGTTAAAAGTGCAAACTGTTTTCCAAATGTTTCGATTGTGTATCGAACCTTTTTGACTATGCCAGTCACGGTAGCATCTTCTGAAAGAAGCTTTTCG
Source organism: Suaeda aralocaspica (assembly GCA_016808085.1). Taxonomy (NCBI): domain Eukaryota; kingdom Viridiplantae; phylum Streptophyta; class Magnoliopsida; order Caryophyllales; family Amaranthaceae; genus Suaeda; species Suaeda aralocaspica. The sequence goes on along the minus strand of PYUH01000084.1, from coordinate 633,999 downwards.
AAGTTGAAATTATTGAAAATCTACATGAGATCATCAATGTCTCAAGAAAGGCTCAATGGTTTAGCCATTTTGAGTATTGAGAAAAATATGTTAGAGCACATTGATATGGATACAATTATTAGTGATTTTGCATCTCAAAATGCTTGTAGGCAAACTTTTGTATGATAAATTTTAGCAAAATTGTTAGAAACCACCTATTAAACGTCTTATTTTGTGAACAACTACCTAATAAAAACTTTCAGTTACTAAACTACTTATTATAATTCTTCCGGTTTAGTAGCACTACCACATACCGTATTTTTTTAATTGTTCCGGTGAGTAGGCCCCACTATTAACTAGCTCTCTCTCCCTTTTAAATTAATTAGCTAGTTTTTGATTTATTAATCCGTTTTATTTAAAGAGTCTTGCTCATTACATAAACTTTGTGCTCTTTTTGTCTCTCTCTAATTCAATCCCCTCCTCATGCTCTGTTTATTTTTTTTTTTTCTAGTTTTCTTCTACAATTTTTCTTTTTCTTTACATCTTACAAAGTTCTCAATATATGGTTTGGCATCACAAATCGACAAGGTTCTCAATTTATTTGTGTCACTTTGAGCACTTCTAGTAACCCTCTTCCTCTCACTACTAACCATTTCTATATAAACTAAATTTATGAATTGCATGTGCTTAATAATTTTTTCATTAAATTCTAGTTTCCTTTCTTTTCCTTTATAAATTATCAACTTTTTTAAAAACTAATTTTGCTTAAATTAAACAAGTTTTGCTAACGTTGAAATTTTGCAATTGAAATTGAAATTAGAGCATAAATTATATACAAGTGAAATTGAAAATTTAAAAACCCTAGGAAATAAAGGGAATGATGAAAAAGCTAGCACCTTCCATAGGTGGGAAGAAATTAGAAAGAAGAACAGCGGGACATTTTGGTGTTATAAAAAGATAGGATAGAAAAAAAAAGAGGGAATTCAGTGAAATTTGGTGTGAAAAAAAGAAGGGAAATCAAAAGGGAGGAAATCGTGAAATTTGGTGTGAAAAAAGAGAGAATTTGTTGATATTGGGGCCCACTTGTCGGAAAAATTCAAAAAACAACAGTATGTGGTAGTGCTACCAAACCGAAAGAATTATAATAGGTAGTTTAGTAACTGAAAGTTTTTATTAGGTAGTTGTTCACAAAATCGTACATTTAATAGGTAGTTTCTAACAATTTTGGCTAAATTTTATTGAATTTACAATTAATTTAATGATAATTTTCTTTTTATATTGGTTTTATATTTACAATTTTGTGTTTTTTTGTGCAAACTATTATGGAGCCCCATTTTACAATTTCGCCCCAAGCCTCCAAAATAATTGAAACGGGGCTGTCTACGGGTACACCTTGTGATTCCTTTGTATAGTATCCTCTCCTCAGACGCCGCCACCTGTTTTCAAGAAATTTGTATCACTTGGAGGGAGGAGAGAGGACTCAAATACAATGCCACACCACAAAGCAATTTGTTTTAATATAATCAATTAATTAATCACTATTCCAAATAAAATCAATAAATACAAGCCTAGCAAGAGAAACACTGGTTCTAGAGGGAGAAGCTCTCAATTACTAGCTATCAATGCTGATTCCAAGATGCCCTAAAATCAATTGCAAGAAGCCTATTTATAGGCTTTTTGAGAAATGAGCCTTACTTCAGATGATGACAAGTGTCGTGTTTATGACTGTTGGATTGACTGCTTGGGTTTCTTTTGTTGGGATTGTCCATAATGGGCTTACCTCTCTTATCAAAGATGTCACTCCTCCTCTAATCCACGTGTCAAGTAACCATTGGGCCACGTGTCAAGCACTTTGCCCACAACAGTTGTTGTTGTTGTTGTTATTGTTACTATTATTATTATTATTATTATTATTATTATTATTTTTATTATTATTGTTGTTGTTGTTGTTGTTGTTGTTGTTGTTGTTAATAATATTATTATTCTTGTTATATAATATATGTATTTAGTGGATGCCCATTATACCCTTATGTATGATCTAGATTATTCCGGAGACTAGGGTTCACTTTACAAGGAACCCTTCTCTACATTGTATATATATCCGATTGTAATTGAATAATAGATATATCTATTCTCTCCCACAAATATTCTCTACTACTAAAACCCTATTTTCTATAACACGTTATCAGCACGAACCTCTACCGATTATTATTATTTGGAGAATAAGATGATACTCAGTGTTCGAAGTACAAGAAGTTTTTACCCCAGTGTCCTGCCATCTCTGGTTTGTTGTTTGTTGTGTTCAGAAGTGAGAAGTTTCTGTCCCAGGTAAGAATCTTGCTAAGCGCGGCTCAAGTCAAACCGAGTAATTATTTCATCCTTACTTTTCCTATAAACTATGATCAACATATATGATAGTTTTTGACTTTCTCTAATACAATGTATAATTCATTTTATCTTCTTCCTTAAATTTTCTTTTTTGCTTCCATTGACTGCGTTGTCCAGTTTTCTTTCTTTATTGATATTTAAAAAAGCTATTTAGGCATTTGTCGCCCTTTTACTTATCTTTCTGCATAATGATGTTATCTTCTGACTGCATAATGTATTTAAGTATTGACCCTTTGTTGTGCATGCATATCACCTTTGTATTGCTTTTTCCCCTATTTTGTTTCCCTACTGTTATAGTAGAGGTGGCTGGGGATTGATATGTTCTAATAAATATATAACTAGATCTCTGTTTAATTCCTTACTGTTATTAAGGGCGATATAACAACATATGCTACATCTCTGTTTGATGTATTCATGCATTTTTATATTGGTATGCATCGTCAATGTTGTGGTTTTGATAATATCATTGTTAACTGTTTACAAAGCTAATAGTATTATGTGTATATATATATGTAACTAGATCATATATATACTTATGCTAGTAAAATCATTGTTGTACTTGTCTATATATTTTGTATATATATTATATAAGTAATGCTTGTTTATTCTAGACAAATCCTCTAAACTTGTCTACTACATTGATGTAAAGCATTATTTATATTTGGTATATACTTATTAACCCAAACTTGTAAATAAACTCGTTTGTTGAAAAGAAAACAACAAACACTCCCCTACTCAATTAGAACAGAGTTGATTATTGTATTACCTGGCATAGTTTGAAATAACTATAATCACTATTACAAAGTTTATGAGACATCCATGTAATGGGTAGGATAAATATAATTAATGTACGTGTTAGTAGAAACTTGCAAGCTAAGCTCTTACAGAGCCGGGGCTACAATAACGTAACTCTTACGGGGCCCTGTGTAACTTCTCAAAATGAGGCCCTTTATCTAATAAATACCCAATTTCATTTGGTAAATAAAATTCACTATATTATAAAATTTGACATAAATGATTAAAAAAAAAAATTAGGCTAATCAAAATTTGGGAGATAGATGATGGTTTAAATGGATAATCAATTCTATTTTAGAATGATGATAATTCTTTATTTTTTTTAATGGAAAATAGAAAAAGTTTGGGAATGAGAATAAAAAATCAGAATTTGGGGAAACGATAATAAATAAAAACTTAAAAATTGACAGTGGGAGGAATTGAACTTTGTACCTTTGGTGTATATTCATGATGAATTAACCACTACTCTAACAATAACTTTGTTTATTTTATGAAACTAATAACTACATATCGAAAGTTTTACTGTTCTAATTTTTTTTCTATCTATAATTCTATAATATGTTTAATCTCTTGTGTACGTAATTACTCCGTCTTTACTATCATTTCATTTCACTAATGTATTTTATAATTAAACAAGCCATAATTTTATATGGATTTAATTTGGCACAAGATATGATCATATGCCCTAACCACCTAACCTACATAATCACGGCTATATAGGGTATTATACATTAAGGAAACAAAAACTAATAACACTGGCCATGGTTCCATATTACTTTCACATGATATATTACTTTTGTTAGGCGACTTGTTTGATGGTCTCTATTAACATACAAATTAGAAAGTGAAATAAATTGGTAGGTAATATAAGTCATTGACCAATGTATTTTATGTGAGAGTATAAATGTTTCTAATTTTAGTCAATTTCTTGTTCATTATATAAATATATATATATAATATGTGTAATTAGTAGTATCAATGTTCCGAAGAAAGTGTTAGATAGATAGTGTACAATCAATAATTTGCAAGTTAACAATCTAAAATCATATACTCCTTTTCATATTTTAAGGAATAGAAGTTGTGCCTATTGTTCATGTTCATGTAGTATGTATTGATCAAAATGTAGTACTTTGGTCTCATTAATACTTGATGTTATAAATTGAGACTCTTATGATACATATTACCATAAATTTATTTAAATTTAAAATCTTAATGTATTATTGGATTTAACTATATGTGATGTTAAATACCTACTTGAAGTAGGATGATTAGAATGAGTAAATTGACATTGAAATACTTGTATATATAGACCAAAAGTTTCTTAAATCTATGAAAAAATACATGTACATATGAAAGTGATGTTCCTTAAATTTACAGAGGGTCAAGAATCCTCATCAAGATATATTTTCATGGCCTAGAAATTTCCATAGTTTCTACGGTATGCTTTTGTATCCACCATTCAGGGCACAAAACAACTATGAGCCTATGTACTCTCTTTAGTTCTATATTAATGATGCATAGATAACTAGATATACTCATTTTTTATAAGTGAATGAGAAATTGTATCATTGAAGGAATAACTAGCATGTTTGCACGATGTTTCCTTGATTATAATTTATGTGAAAGTTCATAAGAATTGCAAACATGAATACATAATATTTATTTTAACAAATAAATAATTTTATGAGTTTAAGATAATGATAATGACTTTGTGAGAAACACATTTGAATAATGTATTCATTATATATGCCCATATATTGAGAAATTTCAATATAAAGATTTATATCTGTGGGCAAGAGGAAAAGATGGGTGTATTATAAGCATAATACATTTTACATGATACATGACATTGCCAAATGAATCTATAGCTTTTGAAGCATATGAGACTTAAAAGTTGTTGGATTAATTTCATGCTCTCCATAAGCAAGGATTAGGTGGGAGCTATAGAGTATTTATTCCATGAATTGTAAAATATACTAATGGTCAGTATGGTACATTTAATGATTTATTTGATGGTCATTGATTATATATCACGCATATGTGTTTTAGTTAAAATATTTGTCTTGTAATGTGAATTGCTAATGACTATAGAGCATACCTGAAGCGTGGTAGACAATTGAGTTCTAAAGATAAGCGTGGTAGAGTTGATATGTACCAAGGTTATAAGAATACTCTAGAAGAGTATAAAATGTACAACACAAACAACATGTATCATGATAATAATCAATGCTCTAGTAGAGTATGAGTGATTATTGGATAAAGTATTAGTCTTGCCGAGTATAGAAAGAAACACATGTTAGTCTTTTTATATCACATCATATTAATATTCATGGCTATGCATGAAGTATGTATAATAAAAGTGATCATTAGTGTTTGAAAACTGACCAGAATTTAGAAAGATATTTAGATGTTATAATTAAATTAGGCCATCCAATTTTAATATATAATCATCCGTAATGGAAACCTGAAGTTTCAATTTGATATGAGATAATGTGTTGACACTCTCTCATGTTAAATATGTGAAATGTTTTGAATGACAAGACATAATTAATGAACATTGACATTGAGCTATATTTGGATTGTGATTATTAAGAAAATTTCAAGAAAAGTATAAAGTTATTGTTGACCCTAGGGGTTATGATGATGACAAACACATACTACTAATGGGTTACTTGTTTGTTGTGAAGCTAAACATATGTTAGTAGCTGTTGTACCTACAGAAGAACTTGTCTCAAGTTCAGTTGTCTCAAGGACGTAACGAAATAATTAATACGCAATTCAGAAGATTTATACACTTGAGTATATTCAGAGAATATATGACGGCAAGACTTCAAAGTATATTATGAGAAGATAAGGAAAGTATATTCTAAGAAGATACCATAAAAGATCTTTGAAGATATTTGGAAAAGATATACACAAGATTATGGTAACAAATCTATGAAGAAAAGAAGAATGTGAATTTAGATGGAGAATTGATCTAAATTCACTTTATGAAGAATATTCACCAAGATATTGGTGAGATATGAAGCGTGAAAACAAGGAAGGAAATCAGAGAAACCCTACTTGTTATTTCACTATAAATACTGAAGATCAGAAGAGAAGAATTTAACCAAGACTTACGCAATTCATTGGAAGCATACAAGACTAGGTACAAGAGTCAGTTGTACTAGGATTATGTTCATTTTATGAGTTTGTAATCTTGAGTTCAGGGAAAGGAGAGTGATTTGAGTGAATCACTTGTAATGAGAAAGCGAAAGAGAAGAACTCGTTCAGGGGAACAAGTTCAAGGGATTTAGTACTGAGTTGTACTTAGAGAATAGAGAAGTATTGAGTTGTACTTAGAGAATAGAGAAGTACTGAGTTGTACTTAGACAATAGAAAGTACTGAGTTGTACTTAGAGAATAGAGAAGTATTGAGTTGTACTTAGAGAATAGAGAAGGCTGGTCAAGCCACCAAGAGAGAAAGAGAAAGAGAATAGAGAAGAACTTGTTCAGGGGGGAACAAAGTAATGAGTGGTACATAGAGAAGTCCATACTAACTAGGATTGTAACAGAGTCGTTGGCCCTAGTTAGTAAAAAGAGAATTGAGTCAAAATCCCTAGTGGTCGAGGTTTTTCCCTTCCTATTGGGCCTAGGAAAGGTTTCCTCGCTAAAATCGCGTCTACTTGTCTCTCACTCTCTACACTTACTTGTATCTAGCTTACTTGTCTCTAGTTTAACTTTCATTGTTTGTCAAAACTAACAGTTATTTTTGAACAACTTTGGATATAGATATGTAATGGGTGACCAAAAGTTCACTAAAATAGCTTATATGTTGTTCCATATTATGTGACTATAGGCTTACCAAATCACCTTGTATGTTAACACTTTGAGTAAGTAAAAACTCTTTTTCTATAACACATTATCAAAGTCATTGGCAATCCAGAAGATCACCATTGAGTGGAGTAATTATGTTTATATAACATTCATTTTTGATTGGGGCTGTTGAATGTCAGCACACAAGAATAAACCGACAACTGCACAATAAATGTCACTCCATTGTTATTAATCTCTAGAAGAGAACAATTTATGATGAATTTAAAAACACATGTACGATATACATCATAAGTTGTAGAAGAGATAGTTTTCATTGATTGTTCTCCAGAAGAGACATGTGGTTTGTTGAATATATCTCTTCTAAGCGATGAAATTTGTTATATATATATATATATACCTTCTATTGGATGAAATATTTCTTGCACATGAAATTAGATACTAAGTTGGTTAAGAATATGATGCCCTTATATTTGAAAATTTTACCAACTTAGGGGGAAAACAATTGAGATAAGTTGGCAAAATTATTGAATTATAAAGTGATGATCTCTATAATGACTATTTGAGATATAATTGCCAACTTTTGTCTATATATTATCATGATATGTTGCACATCTATGGTTTGATTTGCATTCAATTATGTCTCATGTTACATAGCGTGAAGATACATTTTGGTCATAATATGTGTATACATTGGGATAAATCTTGCCAATAATACTTGAATCACTACACCTGAAGTGTAGGTTATATGATCGGTTCCAAAATAAATATGTATTATACGGCAAGAAAGTGCAGTTGACACTATTGAAAGTGTAACGGTATATTAATACTATATATAATGCATGCCCCAAAAGTGGTATAGATATCTGAATTATAACAGATGACCTATGATATAAGAACTTAGATGTTATAATTGACTAATGGTACCAATGGGAAATGTATTCAGATATCATTGTAAAATAACATACAAATTACATCTTGAAAAATGTGATACCGGTATATGATGGAAGTGATGGATTATATGCATATGCAAAGTAGTAGATTTGAGTATAGGGATCTGAAATAAAAGTCCATTTTTATGTCGACATATTGACAATGATCAAAGCTTATCATGGATTTGAAGTTCAACTAAAGGAGAATAATGATGATCATCAAGGACCAGAAGTCCAACAATGAATTTTGAAATCCACACTGTACAATGTCTTATATATTTTAGTCTTACATTTATGTGCATGTATGAGTCGTAGATAAACGCATTATTCATTGCATGTGTAGATAGTAGTTAGATGCATCATTCATCATATACATGTTTTATGTTCAATATCTTATTAGTATACATTTTATATCTCATCATTTACATGCACTAATTCTATACAATAATTGTGATGTACGTGAAATTTGGTACATAAAGACTTACATGAAGAAAAAAAATAATAATAAACTCCAATGAGGATATACTTGTGATAATATGAAGGCGTTTGATAGCATGGTTTATGAATCATGTTTAAAAGTTCTAGAAGAATTTATATATGACATTTAAATATCAAGTCTTTCTGATTCTTTATTTAGAATACAAAACTCTCATAAAGTATGGTTGACTAGATTGTCAACACCCAACTTGAAGTTTGAGCATGTGAGAAATAATCAGAATCTTATGTTCATTGGAGAACTTTGATATTATGAGGATAATCCTTTTATGGTCCAGAAGAGCCATAAACAAAGAATTACATAAATGTTATTACTAATCAACATAAGGTTAGACAATGATGTTGATAATATTACAAGTTGCCATAAATTATGATCAATATGTACTTATCAATAGCTACTTTATATAACTTCCAGAAGAAGGTATAAGTTTATTATTTATGGCAGCTTGACAAATATGAAGTAATGATAAACACAACATATGTTATTTTCAAGAGTATAGAGAAATGAATATCTCTCATGTTGAAGATTGAAGTTCAATTAGGAAGGATCAACTACCAAGGAGTTGAATGTTATTCTTCTTCAGGTGCAAAGCTACTACCAAAGACGTTTGATTCATTATTCAGGAAGATCTCAAGCTATGCATCCATCAAGGGGAGAAAATACGCGTTGCTTTTTTTTCCTTAACCATGGTTTTGTCCCACATTGGGTTTTCCTGGAGAGATTTTTAATGAGGCAACATATTAAGGCTTATCTCGAAAGTGTTGTACTCCTTTTCCTCTACTAGGTTTTGTCCCATAGGGTTTTTCCTAGTAAGGTTTTAATGAGGCACACTATTTGATAATGGTCATCCAAGGGGTAGTGTTATATAATATATGTATTTAGTGGATGCCCATTATACCCTTATGTATGATCTAGAATATTCCGGATACTAAGGTTCACTTTACAAGGAACCCTTCTCTACATTGTATGTATATCCGATTGTAATTGAATAATAGATAAATCTATTCTCTCCCACAAATATTCTCTACTACTAAAACCCTATTTTCTATAACAATTCTATATTTATTATTCATTTATTTAATACTGTTATTCTTTATTAATTGTTTTCATTACTCAACATTATTATTATTACTCTTGTTTATTTTTATCATTACCAGCATTATTATTTATCAATTTTATTATTAGTATTGAAATGTTTATTTATTATTATTACCATTTTTTAAATATTTTTTAGTATTATTATTATTTTGTTTACTTTCTTGCACTTAATTTCAGTTGAATTTGATTTCAATTCAAGTTGCTTTTAATTCAGTCTGCTTGAGTTATTAAAACCGATACAGTTTACTTGTTCATTTATCAAAATTATATTCATATAACTTTATTTAGATCAACAATCACTCAAATTGATGTAGATTTACAACTTTCATCCAAATTGATAACTTTGACCTGCATTGACATTTTATCACACACCATATTTATTTATTTTACACACCGCTTATTTTTATTTATAAAAGGCGATTAGTCTTTCCCAAAAGTCTCTCCCGAGTCTCCTCACTATATTCTCAATTCTCACTACTTTGCACTTTACTCATCACACCCTTTGCACTTCTGTCAGTCTGTTACAAAAATTCTTGAAAATACACAAGTACATTAAAGCAACACACCCATTGATTCTTGCCCAATGGAAAAACCACTCAACAAACCAACACCAAAATCCATAATTCACCAGAAATTCGGCAACAAAGCTTGTTACACCATAGAAGAAGTTCTAGAAGAATCTCCAACAATTGGGTGCCCTGGATTGGCTATTCCTCAAAAGGGTCCTTGTCTTTATCGCTGTCATTTACAGCTTCCTGATTTCTCTGTTGTTTCTTTGCCTTGTAAGAAGAAGAAGGAAGCTGAACAATCTGCTGCTTTTTTGGCAATTCAAAAGGTTTTTATTTTTTTATTTATTTTTTATTTTTTTAAAATTTTTTTATTTAAAATTTTTAATCATACCTTTTTTTTTGTAATCAATTTTGTTTTATTCAAGTCTTGCGTGGTATTGTGGTTTTAATTTTTGTGATACAAAAACCAAGAATTGATCTGTTGGTGTTGCATGTTTGTTTGTTTGGCTGTATGATGCTTTGTATTTATGGTATGCTACAATTTTTAATGCTACGTGCATAAATTCATTAAAACTGATTAATTTATGTTAATGTCTCTATCCGTAATTATTTGCTCATTCGTATTTGATTTGCGTTTTTATACAAGAGACCGAGAGAGTAAGACATGTTGGGACCATTACTTTATGGTAGATATCAGGGCCGGGCAGCCCTGTTCAAGACCTAAAAATGTTCCTTTCGAACACTATCCAAAAATATAAAGGGATAACTTTATCATGAAAAAAAAAGTCACTTTCATAGCGTTTGTTTTGTTGTCCAAATTAAACAAAAACACAATTAGTTTAAACAAATACTTCAAATCATTAAATATGCATATGGAGAGATTAGATAGCACCAAATTGAAGTCTCTAACAAACTTTCATGGTTCTTGGGAAGAAATGGACTAATTGGTGGATTTGTGACAAAGGAGAGGGCGATGCATGGAAAAGTAAACTTTGAATGTTTTAATTATGGAACAAATAGACTTATTGGTGGACTTGTGGCAAATTAATGGAAGGATATTTGAAATATGAGTTAATAATAGGAAATTGGAAATTTCGGAAAGTGGAAAGTACTATAAGCGGCCGTATTATAAATGAATGTGTACAAATGTATCTAGCTAAAAAGAGCGAAAAAATTAATTTCAAAAAGTGAAGCCAAGAAGAATTGAACCTTGAATGTTTGGTATGTGAGGCCCCTTCCCTTACCACTAGTGTATTATAAGTTTATTTATTTATATTTAAAACATTAAGTTAAAATAACATTTGAGGCCCTTAGTTTCGGGGGCCTGTCCGGTTGCCCACCCCGCACAGGCCTAGAACTGGACTTAGTAGGTACTGAATGACAAATTGACAAGAATTAGGGTGGAGTTTGAAGAAATCGAGTTGGAAGATAAACATAAGATAAAGTTGTAAAAGTTTATATGGGGATCACAAGCTTATAGTAGAAATGGAGCGAGTAAATTGATACATCCATTTAGCCCTTTTCTTTTGGGCTGAAATTTAGTGAATGAATGCTAATTCAAGAATCACTGAAATGAACTGAAAATAAGTTCAAATAAACTTGGCCTTTCACCTTTAAGGTAAATGTAGCAAGGAAGTTGGGACGGAGGGATTATTAGTGTGAAAAATTACCAATTATTATGGATTTAAATTGACTTTTACAGCTAAACATTGTGTTTGCTCATTGAAGTGGGTGAGTGACTTATCATAGTGATGTATACTTATTAACAGTTAATTATATAATTTTCGAAGAAAAGGGCCTACATTTCTTGAATCATTATGTGGTAAGGGATTTTCTTCCGGTTTGATAACATCATTAGTAAGCGTTAGATGTCTGCATTGAAGAAAAAAGGAGTTATATACTTATATTCAATTTTGTGTGATTGAATGATGGGGAAACTTGATCAACAAATGCCATGAGAATTGGTCACTTTTGCAGAATTACATTACCACCTACACACGCCACTGGTTTAGTTGACTGATAGTAGAGAGCCATGCCACACGGTTAAATATAATATTTGGTCACAAACAAAATTTGGCTAGAAGACGGATAGAAAAAGTGGTACATAAATACCTACTTATTGAGAGATAATATAATGTTTTGATGTTATACTTGTTTTAGTTTTTGAAATGGGATCAATTAATCCTTTCCATTGGCTATTGTTTGTTTAGTCTAAGCTCCTGGGCACAAAGCGCCGTGGCGCATACCCTTACGAGAGGGGCACTGTGGTGGGGGCTTTGTGGTTATACTTGTGGAATGTATATGTATAACCTTTTGAGCCTTATTCATGAGAGGCGCACCGAGGCGCAAGGCGCACACCCCTCTTGCGCCTAGGTGCGCCTCTCGCCTTTTAAAACTAACATTGTTCGATATGAGATCCTGGCATACCTTGTTGTCAAGTGGTAGTGGGAAACCGTGCCACATGGTTTAATAGCTTTTTTGATCACATATAAAATTGGCTAGAAGGTGGAAAGATAATATGGTGCTTAGATTTGTAGCTAATATCATGAAAGTGATTCCATAGGATGGAATGTTGGGTATGCATTTTTTTATTGTTAGAAATGGGATCAATTACACTTTTACATTACCTATTGTTTGATATGAGATCTTGTTAAAACACTCCATTTCCTAAGGGTATCCATTAGCCCCAATTTTTTTTTTTTTTTTTTTATTTTTTTTTATTTTTTTTTTTTTTGACAAAAAACTTTTATTAAGAAATTGAGACAAGGCAGAATCTGCCATAACAAAACTCAAGGCTCCAGGTTGAACCTCTTCAAAGCAAACAATCATTCCCTCATACTCCTTGCTAACCTGAGCCAAATAGTGGGCAACCTTATTTCCTTCCCTACTCACATGACTAAAAGCTATGGATTCACAAGAAGAGATACGACTTAGTATATCATGCACAATAACCCCAAAACTTGACTTCTCAACTAGTTGTTGCTCAAGATGCCTAAAAAGCTTTAACCACAATTTATTACCCCTCCCAACCCTATAGTAAAAAAAATCCTTCAATTCTACTTTGTTTCCATTCCTTCCTTTAGTTATTCCTATCAAGATTACACTTAATATTACCTTTCTCCTCTCAATTTGTTTCCAAAACTTGACTTCTCAACTAGTTGTTGCTCAAGATGCCTAAATAGCTTTATCCCCAACTTGTTACCCCTCCCAACCCTATAGTAAAAAAATCCTTTAATTCTACTTTGTTTCGATTCCTTCCTTTAGTTATTCCTATCAAGATTACACTTAATGTTACCTTTCTCCTCTGAATTTGTTTCCATCTCTTTTCTCTTACTGAACAGAACACCACTATGTGAATAATCTGATATATTTGAAAGAAGTCATTTTCAATTAGGGTTAAGGCTATATTTATAGAGGATGCTAGCACAATATTACCACTGAAAAGCCTACAATCCTAGTTTGAAGTCTTTTTTTGATATTGTTCATAGTATTATGGTAAGGAAACCAACAGGAAAACAACCAATACCAAAGGAACAGGGACAAATATGTTCCAAAGCACGAACTTTTCTGACGCTGGCAAATTGCTGATTATGTAAGTGAATTAATGCCGATGTTTCTTCTCTGGTTTTTCTCAAATTTGGTATTGAACAACTAATTATCATGGACTATCTAGCTTATTATTCTTTCTGTAAACATCTTACTTCGGTTCAGAAAACAAATGTAGAAGCTTAGAACAAAAATATGGGAGATAAAAATTGTCCTTTGCTCATAGTCATGCCTTACTAAAAACCAAATCTGAATTTTCGAGACTTGCTTACCAAGTTACCAGCCTTCTTTAATTTTATGGGCAATGCTTCCTGAACTGTCCAAGTTAGTTGTTTATATCATCAAATAAGTTTTGTTGGCTAACCCCTTGACATTTAATCAATGTCTGATGATCCCTATGGGTTCAAGAATCAAGAAAATTTTTTTAATGATTGGGCCTTGGAATGACTCTTTATGCATCAAAACACAAAACAATTTTCTCAGTCGCTCGTGTACGCTGAATTTGATCTTGAACAAGTTTTATTACACCATAACTAAGCACCCAATAATAAATCTCAACTAACTCTTCAATTGATTACCATGAACTATTCAATAGAAATCCCCATACTTTTGTTCATTACTCTGTATAGCTGTGCATTAAAGTAATCAAACTGCACGTTCTTGAAATTTTCTAGGTGCAACTCCTTTCTAAGTTATTTTTGGTTTCCATCTACCATAATAAACATTTCTACAGCATTATTGTAAGGCATGCTTCGATTGGGGTTACTGCATTGAAGGGGTTATCAAAGTGAAAACAAAAAAATTGTGGGTGTTTATTGGTGGCTTTATGAAACAATGATGTAGTGATGAGGTGATTGAAAGGAGAATGGGTTAGTGATGATGTGATGAATGATGTAATTGTTGGAAGGGAAGTTATTCACCTCATCTTGAGGCAATTCTTATATTAATGTGGTGTGTAACTTTGCCCCCATTTTGTGGGTGAAGCTCTTCCATTTCTCTTTCTTATATTGCCACTAGCTTATTATTTTTATCAGCATTATCTTCATTTACATCCATTTTTCTTTTTATTACACTCTGAATGGATGATCCTCGATCCAAGCATGTTTTAGTGCTTGATATGTGGACTTAGTGGTAATGTGTTTGATTCTGAAATTGCTTCATCATTGCCTGAAATTAATGCAAGATAAGATATATATGGTGTCAATGTCTATAATCTGGAAGAAACTGTAAGCAATGTGAAAAATGATCATGTAAGGCTGACCATGGAGTTGAATTGCATGTGGACCTCAAGGCTAATATCATTATGTATTGATAAACAAATCATATGCAAACAATATGGCTTATGATGATGTTAGGTGTTTAAAACTTGATGGTGATACTTCCAGTTGAGGAACTTTCTTGATTGGGATTGAAGATCAGATTATTCCTTTTGCGAAATCATCCATTTTCATTACTCATTGACTCCCTTTCTTGAGTATCAAGAGATCTAGCTCATTCAACCATATAGTTGTCCAAAACTCTGAAATATGGGAAACTATGCATGCAGCCAACTTACATGTCAACCCAAGAAAAAAATCATTTATTGATTTATTTCATAAGAGTTAAGGCTTAGTGCTAGTTTGGTGTTAAAACTTGAAAAGGCTGTCCAGGGCTACTTACAAATTTCTCTGCATCAACAAGAAACTTGTTTTGCTTAGACTCTGTGTTCACTAGATGAGCAGAGCACTTTTGACTCATCTAAGTGATTATTTTCAACTACATAGATGACTAGTACCAAACCTGGGACATGTTGTCAGGTTCAGAGGGACCCTTTGCAGAGGTTAAGAGGTTGCCTCATTTCTCTTTCTTATTGCAATTTCTATGTAACCAAGTATCCATACACATATTTTCCATGTGAGCAGTAAGTAAGACTCTATCAGCCTCAGCAGAAAAAGAATAGGCTATCAAAAGATGAGGCAATGTTGGATACTTTTATTACCACTTTTCTAGTTGGTTCTTATTTTAGTGATGAGAAAGAAATGTTTGGGTGCATTGTATATATTAATTGTAACATAAATTTTGTCCTGGAACAAAACTGTCATCCTGTTTTCGGTAAGTGGGAAATTGGTCATTTATTTTGTGTTGTCCTTTCTGTTACTGTGCTGACATCGGGGTGCTTAAGATAAACTAATTACTATAATAGTATGGATATATATGTAGCCATTGCTTCTACTATAAATTACATTAAGCATGTGATAAGTGGTGAAGTTTGGGTTTGTTTTGTATCTTTGAGACAGAAGTGCACATCAAAAGTTCTATAATTTGATTTTGTGAGGCACTCATTTCTAATGCTACCTGTTATGTTGCTGATCTAAAAATTTTCTTTGCTGTTCTTTTATTTTTTGTTCTTTCAGCTTGGCATTGATTCTCAGAAAAGCAGCTTGACAGAATCAGAAGCAGCAGATGAGTTAATCTCTCGTCTCTCATACATATTTTCAAATGAGGTTAATCTCTTCTTATAGGTAGTTTTATTAGTTTCTTTTTAGACAGTATTTTATGTCTTTCTGGGAAGACTTTGCCAAGTTTTGTTAAAGTGCATGTAAATAATATTGTGACTAGGAGTTTCTGTTGAATAATACTGAAGTGTTAATGGTAATGTCTATACTCAGTAGACTAGATTTTAATGAACTAGAGAAGAAGCTGGTCATTCTTATTCAGAAAATTTACTTTTATATTATTGATCTAGTGACAGCATGGAGCTTAATACATGGGTATTGTTGCTATAGGAAGTAATTCCCATAGACATTTGTAATTCATTGAAAATAAATTCCCACATCAAATTTATTCGGAAATGGCTAAACTTGTTTGGTTCTTATAAGGGTATTATGAGAATTTTTAGTTACCGAGGGGGAGCTTGGCAATTTAATTTCTGTGTGTGTGGGAATTGGAAATTACCATGAATTTGAATTTTCCGCATTTCTACTTTTTTGGACAACCAAACAAATCATCAAATTTCAAATTCACTTGAATTTTCAATTTCCCCATTTCATTTGTGCAACCAAACAATACCTTATTGTTATCTATTTCCCTCCTATTCAGCTGCTCATTCTTTTTCAGAAATATGTTAGCTTACCTTCATGGAGCGTTTTTTTCCATGGTTAAAGTATTTTGATTGTTGTCAAACCATCTACACTGTTGATTTTTGGCTTATTTTTCTAAAAAAATCTTACTGTTTGTTGAACATTGGTATGTCTAAGATGATGTAAGCTCCTGCTAAGTTTGTTAATCTTCTTTTTTTTTTTTTGTCTAATGTTTTGCACATAACTAGTTCTGACCTTTGTTTATTTGTTGTAGTTTCTATCATCACTTCATCCACTGAGCAATCACCTAAAAGCAATAGCTCACAGAGAGGGTGAACTTAATGGCTTAGTTCCTGTTTCTGTTTTATTTGCTTGTGATGCAAAGCTTGGAAATTTATGCAGATCCATCAATGCTAGGGTTGAATCAAATCCTTTTATGTCTATACCTCTTATCATGAGAGCTGCAGCGAAATTGTCAGAGTTACTTGTTGTTTCTGAAAAAGACTTTTGGATCAGGAGGAAGAATCCTTATCCATCTGATATTGTATTAGCTTTAGGCAACCAACAGTCAGGTGTAAATGGAGCTTTGACGGAGGCTGTATATATTCCATATTCTCTTGACACAGATGTAAGACCTATTAAGATAAATCTATATGTTGGAGCTTATTACCTGGATGTTATTGCGAAAGAGCTTGACGTTGTTGATGCTTCTAAGGTCCTTATCTCACGGTGAGTAAACATAAATCACCCAAAATACTTGTTTATATTGGTTTGTTTTCACAGCACAAACTTGTTTTCATTAGCTAAAGAGCTTTTACTCTTATTTTTCTATGCTCTTATGTATTTAATGCCTTTCTCTGTCTGTAGGACAATTGGTAAAGCTTCTTCAGAGTCAAGATTGTATTTTTCTGCTTTAGAGGCATATAATTTCGATTCGGCTTCAGTTTATCATAATGCCAAAGAGCTATCCTTTTCTGATAGTACTTTCAATATCCGTGCTAGTTACTTGCTGGGACACCATGTTTATGGCAATGCAATTTTAGCATCGACGGGGTACACGTGGAGAGGTGCAGACTTATTAAATGAAGATGTATCTCTGCGTTCCTATTTCAGGTCATTTTCCTGCTTCCTGTAATTTTTACCTCTCTTCTTGTGTAATATATATTTTTTTGTGAAAGAAATTTAGTTTTCTTGTATTGCATATTTAGTATGATAACAATCTAGAACTTGTGAATTCCTTGCAAAATCTAGCATACAATGAAAATCAGAACTTGTGAATTCTTTACATATTTAGTATGATATCAGTTTAGCTTTACCTGACATTTCAATTTTAGAGGTCAATGAGTTGGGTCTAGGGGTGATAATTACTTGGTGTCAGTAAGGTGGGTCTAGGGATGATAATTAGTAATTACTCAGGTTGGGTCCTGAACTCTTCGAGCTGTGTTTGGTGAAATTCATCTCAAGTTTGGGTTCTATTTGAGAATATAATGAGCCAATTCAAGCAAGCATGAACTCGGATTAACAAGGTCATGATTAGGCACGATCTGTTTTAAATTTTTTTTTTCTTTTGGTTATTTATGTACTACATTACACTCCAAAAAAAATTGTGTTAAAGTCAATTGCAGCATGTCGGTAAATCAAAACTAATTGCAAGTAAAAATGGCTATAAATATAAGGGGAAATTTCATGGGAATAACCCCCACATTTGACCATTTCACTCATTTTCCCACCAAATCACCTTGCATTTCCCTTTTATTTTATGTCATCCGTCCCCCTTTTTTTTTGGCTATACGTAATTACATACAGGAAAAATGTAACTCCCCTTTCCAACCTAATCACCAGAGTGAAAAGTGTGAAAGCAATCCAGGAAAAATATAACTCCCCTTTCCAACCTAATCTTCAGAGTGAAAAGGGTGGAAGGTTTTTTGTGGGGTCTGAAATGAAGCATTGTTTTAAACAAAGAGAGGATAAATAGAGGATATTGTGTTAAGGGAAAGAAGGAGAAAGATAGAAAGAGAAACAGTGGAAAATAAATGGACGGGGTGTAAAGAAAGGTAGGTGAAATAAAAAAAAAAAAAAAAAAA
>PYUH01000084.1:574385-613878 GCA_016808085.1 Suaeda aralocaspica | reverse complement strand
AAAGAAAAGCAAAGTCGAAGCCAGCTTAAAAATTTCATGAATAATTTCATGAATTGATTAAGCAAAGCACCCTTAATCCTAAAACTATCCTTACAAGAGTCTAAAGCCTATGCACCAACTCTCAATACTCACCAATTTCACATGAAATTCTCACACATTGTTTTTGACGCAACAATTAAAAATCGAAAACACAAAGTTTGGAAAAAAAAAAAAAAAAAAAAAAAAAGCAAAGTCGAAGCCAGCTTAAAAAATTTCATGAATAATTTCATGAATTGATTAAAGCAAAGCACCCTTAATTCCTAAAACTATCCTTACAAGAGTCTAAAGCCTATGCACCAACTCTCAATACTCACCAATTTCACATGAAATTCTCACACATTGTTTTTGACGCAAACAATTAAAAATCGAAAGCACAAAGTTTTTTTTCAACACAATCTGATTTTCCCATGGTTTGTTACATGCTATTTATAGCCAAAATATCCTAACAAACCTTCTAACATACTCTAACAACTTTCTAACTACCCTAATAGCCTAGATAAATTAGGAAACAACATGTTTTAGCTAAACAACACAACCCTAAAACCGGCAATTACCTTTGGCGCACAAGGCTAGGGATTTTCAATTTTTATGTACGCAATAACTCTAATTTAGGAAAATATTCTAACCACCTAATTAACAAAATAACAAACGAAAGTATCACGCAACAACCTCCTAGTTTCTAGGGGAAACCAAGTTGCCCAAAAACACTAAAAACAGGCAATAAACATGCGCACTTGTGTGCTTCGTTTTTGCACAATTGTTAAATTAAACTTCAATATTCAAGAAACCTTCCATGATCGAATCTTTTAATTAAGAAACATTCAAGAACGTATTTTCTCCGACCTTAACATGGAATATGATGGATAATAATCCACTATGACTTAAAACAGCAAAAGCATAATAATCCACTATGACTTAAAACAACGAAAGCTTGAAATGACAAAAACCCTATTAATTGTTCCCCATTTCTACCATGCTTTCCAATGCTTCTAATTCGATGATGTTAATTTGTGTGTCACCATACGCACTATTGATGAGCTCTTTGAAGATCCCAGAAGCCTTGAATCCCCATAAGTTACTATTTCACCCATAGTTGCATGATCTTTAGAAGCTATTACCAAACCTTCGAAGTTGTCAACTTGATTCGTACCATCCTCTTTATTTTCAAAAGAGTTGGTTCTCAAACCTCGAAGTTGATCATGAGGATCATTGACTAATGTTCCTGAACTAATGTTGAATGTGGCATGAACACCATACTCACCTTGCAATTCGAGTTTACGCAATGTCCCCTGTTTTGCTCACGATCTTGAACGGACCATCACATCTAGGCATCAATTTATTTTTGGGTTGGTTTGGAAATTGCTCCTTCCTCATATGAAACCAAACCAGTTCTCCATCCTAGAATGTATGTTGATGCGTGTGCCTGTGTTTGTTGGCTGTTTGTTGGCTTTTGTCTTGTAGATATCATTGACATGCTCAATTCTTGCTCTATCTTGCGCATATAGCTTTTGCATATACTTGATTTTCATCAACACATCCTTGTAAACAAGTTTTCCTTTAGGTATACTTCCAAAATCAATAGGCAGCTTAGGATAGATTCCATAAACAACTTCAAATGGTGAATGCTCAGTTGTATGCGTAGGTGATGTGTTGTATGCAAATTCAGCATGAGCCAACTTCAAATTTCAGTCCTTAAGCGTTTTTCTCACCAATCCATGCAAAAGTACGCTCAATGTTCAATTAGTAACCGCAGTGTGTCCATCTGTTTGTGGATGATATGATGTACTAAATAGCAATTTCGTACCTATCAAACGCCACAAAGAATTTCAGAAATAATTCTTAAATTTCACGTCTCTTTCACTCACAATCGTCTTAGGAGCTCCATGTAACCTGTCATATCACGAAAATACAAGTTTGCATCATTCATAGCATCTTCAGTTTTGTGACAAGTTGTAAAGTGAACCATCTTCGAAAACTTGTCAACAACAATCATAATAGCATCCTTTTGCCTTGCAATTCTAGGCACTCCAACAACGAAATCCATAAAAACATCTTCGCAGTAATGGTGTATAGGACCCGTGGTGAGATAGCTACTTTTACTTCTGCAATCATCTTTAGCCAATAGAATAAAATAAAAATAAAAATGTTCCTATTGCAACATTGTCAATGTTGTAATTCCAAAGTGACCTGCGTTGCCTCCCCCATGCGGCTCTCTTATTAGCAATTCACACACACTACACTTAGGAATGTGTAGTCGATTTCCTTTGAACACAAATCCATCATGTAACACATGCACCTAGAGAACCTTTTGAAATTTGTGGTACACAGGACCAAAATCGTCATTTTTCTCATACTATTTTATAATTAACTCCAAACCAAGTAAAGCATGCCTTCTTGATAGAGCATCGATAACCATATTAGACTTTAAAAGTAAGAAGATTGCAAGAACAAGCCCACTTAGCATGTCTTGGATTAAGCTTTTTTGTTGGCTATTGATATGCTTTAACGCTTCATGATCAGAATGCAAATAGCGACTGCACTTATTCAATGCTCGAACAATTGCATAGAATTCTTTATTATATGTTGAATACTTTAATCTTGCTTTATTCAATATCTCAGTAAAGTAAGCAATAGGACGTTTACCATCCACCAATATTGCACCAATTCTCACGCCACTAGTATCGGTTTCTACTCCAAAAGGCTTCAAAAGGTCTAGCAATGCTAGAATAGGAGTTTTGCAAAGTAACTTCTTCACCAATTCGAATGCTTCTTGTGCTTCGTTAGTCCATTCGAAATTTGCCTTGTCTTTCTTGATGCACTTTGTCATAAGGGTTAACAGTTGAAATTTTTTTCACAAATCTTCTGTAAATCAAAGCCAAACCATGAAAAGTACGAACCTCTGTCACAGTTTCGCACTTCCAGAACTGACCAAGTTTTAATTGCTTCAACTTTCGATGGATCAAGCGAAACACCATCTTGCGAAACTATGTACCCAAAACGTCACACTAGAAACCATAAAATAGCACTTTTTGAGCATAGCTTAGGGCTATTGCTTCCCTAAAGTTTCGAAAACACTTCTCAAGTGTTTTAAATGATTGTCGGCACTTCGATAGATCATCCAAATATACAACCATGAAATTTGTTATAAAAGGCTTCAAAACTTCGTCCTACAGTCTCATAAATGTACTAGGAGCAGTAGTTAATTCAAAAGGCATAACTAACAATTTATTGAGTCCGAGCTTCACCTTGTTTTCCATTCATCACTTTTTTTCATTCTAATTTGATGATATCTACTCCTGAAATCCAGTTGAACCATGCAATTCATCTAACAAATCATCAAGACGAGGGATAGGAAACTTGTATTTGATGGTGATGTTATGCAAAAAATTAAAGCCAATGCACATGTTCCATCCTTCCTAGGCACTATCAACGTTGAAACTGTACATGGATTCATTTGGACTCATAGTTTCCCTGATATCGGTGTAGAGGGTCAAATTGATCAATTGTCGATTAGGCGAGGAAAAGGAAGCCTGTAGATGATGATGTTACCATGCAATTCATCTAACAAATCATCAAGACTAGGGATAGGAAACCTGTTTTTTACGGTGATGTTACTCACAATTTGAATCAATGCATTTGTTACATCCTTCTTTGGCACCATCAACATTGGAATTGCACATGGACTCATAGTGTCCTATGATATGGGAGTTGTAGAGGGTCAGATTGAAGCGATAAGGTGATATCACTTACATTTCATCCAAGTGGGCCTTTGTTATCATTGGATTGGATTATGGCCTGCACGAAAGGTCGTCTCAAGGTCAAGACGGGAATGGACCTTACTATGATTGAACTCCAATGGGAAAAAGTTGGTGAGGCAATGAACTAAATTTTGGGTGACGATAAATTAATGTCTAGCATATTAAATTATGTTGATATGTTTTATTCGCTTATTTAATTAGGTTGTCAAATTATATTTTGTTTGCCAAACTTCGTAGCAGGGGCATATTTGTTTGGTTAGGTGGAAAAGTATTAGGCTAGTACAATTAGAGTTAGAAGTTAATAAATATTAAGAATTAGAACTTTGTTTAGTCGGTAAATTGAAAGCCTATATAATGGCCTATATGCTAACATTAAGAAGCTCTTTGTTTTCTTATTGACCAGCTTACGGTTTAAGTTTGTTCAGATTTAATCCATTTATTTGAGTGGGCTACGCTTGGGATATGTATTGATTTTGGAATTTAGCATTGTCTTTGTTTACCTCCGTTTGACATTAAATAAAGACAAAAACGATCCTTTAATGGGGGGTCGATGTTTAGGTTGAAACGTATTAAGTGGTATTAAGAGACAAGATTGAGATTGAAGTTTTCTTGCGAGATAGTCCATCGTTATCGACATTCTTGAATGAGAAAGGAAGAAACCAATGTGAGACATGGCTAGAGAAGACGACCAACCTCGTGATTTCGGCAACGAGATTGATTATCTGTAGGATAATGTAAATAAACTTGCTACTTTAATATTAGTACGTTTTGATGGGTTACACATAGAACAAGTTAGTTTTAGTGTGGGAGAACTAAGGCGTGGTGGCAAAGATGACAATGGTAGTCGGGTAGGTCGAAACCATAACCGTTTACAAGGAGATCAAGATCATAATTAACGGTGAGAGATGAAGTAAATGTCGTAGACTTGCAAAGCTTGATGGTAGTGCAAACCCTGAAGGTTATTATGTGTGGGAACGTCGGATCGATCGAGTTTCCGATTCCAAGGATCTTGATGATCAAAGGAGGTTCAATTATGCTACACTTCCATACGCTTCCTTATGATATGAGAGTATGAAAAGAGCTCGAAAAGAAGAAGGGAAGGAAAAACTTCAATCTTGGGCAAAATTAAAGAAAAGTAGAGGATGCGTATCATATCGAAGACGTATAAGCAAGACCTCTTCAAGCAACTAGATACCTTACACCAAGGTGGATTGTCCGTAGAGCAGTACTCTAAAAGATCTGATAATCTCAATCTAGCTTGTGATATTGAAGAGAGTGAAGAACAACATATAAGCAGGTTCCTATGTGGGTTAAATCCAGAAATTGTTAATATTGTAGAACTCCAACAATATTGGTCCCTTGATGACTTGGTGAATTTGGCGGTAAAGGTGGATAAACAATAAAGTGGGATTGAAGGAAAACCTATGATTAAGTCGTCCCCATATTTTAACAAATTGGAAAAAGTGGAGTCATCTAGCAAGGGAGGATTAGTGGCAAGGAGAGTAAAACTAATTACTAGAACAATAATTTGGAAATTTCAAAGGTGCAAAAAAACTGTGAAAATAAAAAACCAGAACTTAAATGTTTTAAGGGTTGGGGAACTGTGCATTATGCATGAGAGTGCCCTAATACGCGCGTAATGATGATGGAGGATTGGCGTGAAGCCACAAATTATGCATTGAGTATAGCTTCTCAAAGAGATAATGTGCAACTCATAACTGAGAAAGAAACATTAGAGGATGAGGAAGAGGAGACTAGTCGAGAACATGTTTATGGGGGTGATAGTGATGTTAGTATGGGCTTTACATTCTCAATAAATGGTCGAGAAAAGTGAGCAACGTGAGCTTATGTTTCAATCGAAGTACTTGATTGATGGCAAAAAGAGAATTTTGATTATAGATAATCGGAGTTGTACCAATGTTTTAGCGCTCCCATTAGTGGATAAATTAAGGCTTCCCACTAAACCGCACCCTCGACCCTACAAGTGTAAGTTACAGGTGCTCAACAATGGCAATGAGGTGAAAATAAGTAAGCAAGATTGTTTTGGCATGGGATCATATGTTGATGAAGTTATTTTTGATGTTGTCCCAATGGATGTTGTCAATTATTTTTAGGGAGAGCTTGGATGTTGGATAGAGACATGCCCTACTTGGGAAAAAAAATGCTTATTCTCTCATGTTTAGCAATAATATTTAAAACCGTGATGTATCGATTCCCCATTCCTCACTTAAATGATATAATTGATGAATTGCATGGTTCTACTGTATTTTCCAAAATGCATGAGGGG
Source organism: Suaeda aralocaspica (assembly GCA_016808085.1). Lineage (NCBI taxonomy): Eukaryota > Viridiplantae > Streptophyta > Magnoliopsida > Caryophyllales > Amaranthaceae > Suaeda > Suaeda aralocaspica. Next base: position 607,794 of record PYUH01000084.1, on the reverse strand, counting down.
GATGAATGGAAAAATGGCTTTTAGGACAAAGCATGGGTTATATGAATGGATGGTGATACCTTTGGTCTTACAAATGCCCCTAATATGTTCATGAGATTGATGAATGAGGTACTTTGGGCTTTTTTCGGAAAAACCATGGTGGTGTACCTTGATGATATTCTTGTTTGTATCGAGAGTGTAGAGGAACATTTAGATCATTTGAGACAACTGTTTGATAGATTAAGGAAACAAAAGTTGTTTGGGAAGTTGGAAAATGCTCTTTTGTGGCTCCTTGTGTTATATTTCTTGGTTATATTATATGTGGCGATGGTATTAGGGTGGATCCCATGAAGATCGAGGCTATTAAGACTTGGCATGCTCCTACAACTATCATAGAGGTGCGTTCTTTTCACGGTCTAACTTCTTTTTATAGGCATTTCGAAGGGAAAATTTGAGTAGTCTACTTCAGTAAAAAAAAGCATTTGAATAAAATAAAAGATTTGTGACAGTCCAGTTCTTGCATCACCTGATTTTAGTCGGCCATATGAGGTGAAGTGTGATGCTAGTAGTGTTGGTATCGGTGCGGTATTATTGCAAGGAAAATGACCAATTGCGTAATTTGGTGAAAATATTGAGTGGTGCTAGACTCAACTATTCTAGTTATGATAAGGAGTTTGGTGCAATAATTCGCGCTCTTGACCATTGGAGTCATTATTTAAGGCCTAGTCATTTTGTCCGTCACTCGGATCATGAGGCTCTTAAGTATATTCATGGACAACATAAGCTCAGTCCGAGGCATGCCCAATCAGTTGAGTTCCCGCAATCGTTTCGTTTTTCTTGTAAGTAGATCTATGGGAAGAGTAACATTTTTGCAGAAGCTCTTTGTAGGAGGCATTCTTTGATACTATTTTTGATTCTCGACTTCTTGGGTTTGATCTCATTGAGGAATGTTATGCTAGTGACCTGATTTTTCCCATGTCATGGAAGTGATGTGAATTTTCGTGATTACAAAAACTAAATTCAAGAATTCCTAAAGGCTTAGCCACCAAATTTCTTGTATTTAGTTTGATTAATTAGTCTTTGTTTAAAGATAAGCACCATCAAATCCACTAATCAATCCACACAAGAGTATAAAGGATAATCCACCAACTCTCTAAAGAACACGTAATTTTTGTTTTATGAGCAAAACAAATAAAACTTTACTCAATCACATAACATGGTTTGTTACAATAGAATTGATGGGTATTTATAGCTATATTTATCAAATAAATCCTAAGAAACATCTAAAGAACTCTAACAAATCCTAATCAAACTAGAACACCCTTGCAAGGCAAGGAAAACAAAAACAAAACACATCCTCAAAGATCCGGATAAAACAAGTGAAACCAACTTTAGGTTGTCCGTGTTTTTGAGCAACTACCTATCTATATTTGGGAACTACTCTAACAACTTAACTAACAAATTAACAAACATAAATATCTTTCAACTTTGTGTTGCCCAACACCCAAAAACACGTTCCAAAAATCCGTCACTTATTGTTGCTCGTTTTGGTTCGTTTTCTTGATTTTGTCTTCAATCTTCAAGAAACCTTTCAAGATTTAATCTTTTAACCAAGAAACCTTCAAGAATGCATTTTCCATGACTTTTAGAGAATTATGGTGGATGACACACACCTAAGACTCCAAAGCAATAAAGCCTAAAATGGAAAAAACCCTATCAAGTGAAGTGGGAGAAAACCCATAGGCAAAACCAACTTATTCCTAAATCCACCATCTCTTTCCCTTGATTTGCGTGCCATTCTAGGTATGTGTGGCCATGCACACGCAAATCTCAACCTTGGATGCCCACATTAGACTTGAATCTCCATAAGCAATCAACTCTCCCATGGTGCCATCTTTCCGTGCAGCTTCAATCCAACCTTTGAAGTTATGATTATTTGTACTTGTATCAAGAAGCTTCTAAAGGTGGAACACATGGTGGTTATATGGTGAAAGATGGTCTTCTTTTTCGGGGAAATTGTTTGTTTATTCTGAAGTGTAAGATGCGAGATTGTTGGTTAGAGAGGCACATGGAGAAGGAATAGCAGGACATTTTGGTATTAATGAAACTCTTGAGATAATACAAGAACATTTTTATGGGCCTAAAATGTTTGGAGATGTATAAAATGTTGTTCGTTATGCATCTTGGCAAAGGGCGAAGATGTCTTTACATAAAGGGATTGTATACTCCATTACCTGTATTAGAAAGACCATGGGAAGATGTCTCTATGGATTTTATCGTGGCACTTTTGCGAACTCAAAGGGGAAAGGATGCAATCATGGTTGTGATTGACCGTTTCTCAAAGATGGCACACTTTATTTCTTGTCACAAGATAGATGATGCAGCCTATGTGGCAAAATTTGTATTTTAGGGAGATCGTTTGGTTAAATAAAGTTCCTAAAACTATTGTTTGTGACAGGGATAAGTTTCTGGAGGACTTTATGGAAACTTATTGGGACAAAGTTGCTTTTTAGTACTTCTCATTATTCACAAACTGCTGGACAGACCAAAGTAACAAATCGCGTCTTAGGTACCCTCATAAGAGGATTGGTGAGTAAAACCCCGAAGGATTGGGAGAAGCTAGCTCATGCTGAGTTATTAATTACCAAATCTTTCACTTGCCCTTTTCTATACAGGTGGATTGTGCTTGGTACTCCTCTACTGTGAGACTGCCTGAATGCGATTGGATAGCAGATACATATCTGACTTGATATTCTCGGAATCTAATATTCTCTAGTTTGTCTTTGAAACAAGGGAAGGGAAGTGAACGAAAGGAAACGAAGGCAAAGAAAAATAACTTCATTTTTCATGTTTTGTTTAAGTGAAAAAAAAAAAGAAGGTAAACCTTTGTGACATCCTTATTACATCCTGTCTTTTCCCATTATAAATCCCATATTGTATTGAGCCAAACATCGGAAATTGACACAATTTTTATCCTTTCCGAATCCCTTCTACCTAACAAGATCTAGGGGTTGAAGATAACTTCAGGTGATGTCAATCAGAATTGTCCTGTGTGATTGTTGATAGGTGGTGATCCAAATTTACAGAATATTCTCAATTGTTGCCAATCTTTGTGCTGACTGATACGGTTCCTTAGGTCTTACCATTTTATGTTTTGAATTCGTTTTTTGGAAATGGATGTTTATAACGTCTGTTGCTCAAATTTGGGATATTATTGTATTGCCTTGTGATAATGGGAGACCTAAAAATGGAAGGCTTTTTTTTTTTGAGATTGAGGAGTATATATTGTGGCTTCAGGGCTACCTTATGTATTGTGCTTATTAACTATAATAGAAATGTTCTGGGTTTTTAATTCTCGGCAGGTTGCTATAATCAGCATTAAGCTTTCAAGTTGAATTGTAATGTTTCACATCATGAATGTGAATCTTTCTTTAATGAGAAATTTCCAAGCTCTTTAGTGTCATTTTTTAGTTGGTTAATGATTAGCCTTCTACTACATTAATTAGTTCACTAAATCGTTTTCATGTGCAAGCTGGAATGCACTGGAGTACTAGACCTTTTCTCTTATAGGATTTTATCTGTTAACTGCAATTCCTTCTTTTATGCCTTTTGAATCATTCAGGCAAGCAATGGGAGTTAAACCCTGTTCTGTTAGCAATTTGACATTTGGTGCCTTATTCAATATACCATGCTTGCAGAGCATAAACTGTATGTGAAGGTGCCTCTTTAGTTCTGCCTTTTTAATTCGTTAGGTTTATTTCAAAATAACGTTCTGCTTGTTATACAAATGAAAATGAAAGATAGGATTTTATTTTTGGTGGGTTATCTGACAGACATAAATGGCAGGATGTTTATCTCAAAAACGCCTGATGAGCTTTCCAAGTTGTATCGAGATGCATTACTTGTAGCAGATTTGCCTAGACAATTTACCACAAAAACAAACTGGAGAGGTTCTTTGCCAAGGGATCTCCTCCTTGCATTCTGCCGTCAACATAGACTCTCAGAGCCTGTTTTTACTGTTGTCTGCAAATATATTGAAATAGATCAAGATATGTCTGGATCATGCCAAGATCTATTAGATACAATGTCAAGCTTGGGGTCCACGTCAAAAACTGCAAGTGATGTGGGAAAGGGTATCCCCAACATAGTTGCAAAAGAATCTTATGGCTGTGAAATAAAAGTGTTTTCAAAGAATTACAATTTAATTCTTGAACATACTCCAGTTGAACATTTCATGAAACAGGGGGATGCGGTGCAAAATGCTACTTTGAAAGTTCTTTCCTTTTTGAATTGCTACCTCAAGCAACCAAACATGTCCGTAAAAGAGCTTTCTTCACTCAGTGTTGAATTTGACATCAGATGCCACTCTACATACTTCTTAAAGGAGTTTTCAGTTTGTCAGTTGAAGAACAAGGTTCAGCAGTCAAGATATTTATTAAAAGAGCACAATATAGAAGCCAACCGTATAACTTATTGGACAAGTCTTCAGAAGAAGGAATTGAACATAGAAGGAATAGCGCGTGGACCATTGCCGTCTAATGGGTTTCTTGTCTCTATAAGTTATAGTGTATCATTGGTGTCTGAAGGAGAAGTCGTCCCAGAAATACTTGAGAAAAATAACGACTTTGAGTTTGAGATTGGTACAGGAGCAGTAATAACATGCATTGAAGCAGCTGTTTTGCAGATGACTGCTGGACAATCCGTTCACTTCTATATGGACATGCCAAAAAAAGAACTAGTTTTAGCTGCGGCTATGAACTGTGAAAAAGTTATTCTCCTTTTGTCCTCAAGTAAGTTGATCTGTTGTGCCTATTATTTTTTTTCCTTTTCCGTGATGCATGATTCTCAAGGCCATTGACATTCGTTGGATTTTTTTGCACCGCTCTTTATGCAACTCCAACTTTTGATCCGTTGGGAATGATTTAAGAAATAGCTGTTATGTAAATTCTATCTACCACCCTCTACTTCTGTGTGCATCGAGTCATTCATGTTGAGTTGCTTGGGAAATTCTAAATTTATCAGGAAATTTTCAATAGTTATTTTCAAGTCAAATTATATAATTTTCATGTCATAATTGTTATTTTTGAAGTCACAATTTTTATGAAGTCATAAGACATAATTTTCAAGTCACAAAATTAATTTTAAATTCAAGTTAGAATTATATGTTATCAAGTCAGGATATATAAGTTTCAGGTCAAAATTCTTGATAATCTAGCTAAATTTATCAAGTTGATAAATTTAGAACCCCTCAAATTGTGTTATTTTTATCTCATCTTCTGACATTTGTAAAAATTTAGCTGTATTTATTATTTTTTTGAATCCTATTGAATATCCACTAGTCCTTATCAGCTTTTTCCTGTGTTCCCTCCTTCCAGAACCCTCTTGCTTGGAATACTCGATCTCTTTGTTGCGAGTAACAGAACCTTTTGAAGACAGAGTGGAGCAAGGTCTTTTCAGCCCTCCGCTGTCAAAGCAGCGTGTTGAATTTGCATTGCAATATATTAAAGAACTTTGTGCTACTTCTTTGGTACATATTTCTTGATTCTTAATTTTTTGGTTTAAATGTGTTGTTAGTTGGTGCCTGGAACCTATAATTACTTTACATATATATATATATATATATATATACTGGTAAATTAAATCTTTGTTACCAAAAAAAATAAAAAAATATAAATACAAACACCAATCGCAAAAGCCAACAATACACTCACCTAAGTAAGTTGTAAAGGAATCACAAGAAGAGGCGAACCACCTTCTATGAAGGGTGCTAACCGAATCTCTTTCATTTGCACCTAAGGTTCGCTTTACACCTAATCGACACTCTTAAAATTATTTCACTGCAAAGCTCTCTAGTAGTCGTGAAATCAATTAATCAATCAGGGCCTTAATCCCAAAATTGGGGTAACCTACATGAACAAAAATTAATCATTCTATGTGGTCATCCACATAAATTCTCCTCCTCCATCCCCTGCGATTGAGAATCTCATTCTCTTATAAATCGAAAAGCTTCATATCCTTTCTAACTCCTCCCCACCAAGTCATTTTCGGTTTCCCCCTACCTCGTTTGAAATCTCCATGATCCCACCCTTCCACTCATCGCATCAGGCCCCTCAGGTCTCCGTCTCACATGTCCGATCCAATGCAAGCGATTTTCCCTCAATTTGCTTGCAATGATTGCGACACCAACTTTATGGCGCATGACTTCATTTTTGAATCTATCCCTTAGAGTGTTCCTGCACATCCATCTCAACATCAACATCTCCGTAATTCCTACCTTCTGTGCTCCTTATAAACCCAACATTCTATACCGTAGAGCAACACTGGTCTTATGGCGTAGAATTTCCCTTCAACTTTAACAGGATATTTTAGTATGTAGTCGTGAAATGACCTCCAAATATTACTTGGTTCCTATGCAGCTAGATGGTATAGATAGATTCTGTACTTGACTCCTATTGTCTCTCCTCCTTCATCTGCGCAAAATCCACAGCGGTACCTGTTCCATAGATAGGGCTGAGCAGCTCATTCCATCATAGTGTAACACAGTCAGCCAGACTTTTCTACAAAAAGAGCACTAAATAGAGGTGGTTAACAGACGCAGGAGCATCTTTACATATCACACAGCAAGGATCACAACTAATCCCCAATGACTCGATCTATCTTTTGTACGCAGTCTATTATGGATTTCTAGGCAAGTAATGAATATACTTTTAGGACTTGCAGCATTATTACAGATCAACCTTTACCATTCAATGTTAGGAGAAGGGGGCCTTAACCAAGCATACATGAGGCTTATTTTGAATCTTCAAAACCCAAGAGCAGCTAGTGGGAACAGGACAATCCCAGCAACTATACCTTTTGAAATAATAATTATGAACCCAGTTGATCCATGAACTATCTCCTTTAGTAGCTGAGCTCTAAAGGAGTTTAATGATTGCAGCTTTGTTCCACTCATGAAGATCAATGATATTACAACCTCTGCTTAACTTAAGAAGACAGTGGTGGTCTCAAGCAGCCAAAGCTTTTTTTGAAAGACTTTTTTAGGAAGCCCGAATATCGAGCCCACTGGGTCTACATCCCAAAATACTATAAATGAGCTGCAGTCTCCAAGCATATAATAGAAGTCTGGTAGTTCAACTTAGAATTTTATGTATGACATTCTAAACTAATGGTTTGCATTGCCCAATAGATTGTTTCTTAGAGGTTAGGGGAGCTACCAAGTATCTATAAGGTAAGGAACCACTAGGAATGGGAAGGGCTGACTGAATGTCCTCTCAAGCAACACTAGAAATTCCTCCAGAATACTCTGAACTATTGTCCATATTAACCTGCAGATCAGAGGTCTGTGAGAATTTAACAAAAGCCTGATGAAGGAAAATAACTGAGAAGATCAGCTCCATAAATGATCAGCAACCATGATATCAGTAATACCTACATTTCGGCACCTACGGTGGAAGTTAAAGTTAGGATTGTGGTGCAACTCAGCAACACATTCAGGGAGATTCTCTATCCCAATAGCAAATGCAAACGGTGAAATATGATCAACGTGCCTTAAACCTTTCTTACCTACTATGTTGATCAACTTATTATTATTTTTTTTTAATTTTTAATTCCAGTTTTTTTTCTTCATATTTGTTTATATTCATTAATTAAGCAAGCAATGATTCTAAGTACCCACCCCTCATGGCTGCAGATCGATTTTGGGTGTGGATCCGGAAGTTTATTGGAATCCTTAGTTGATACGCCTAGCTCTTTGGAAAAGATTGTTGGAGTTGACCTTTCTCAGAAAGGTCTAATTCGTGCTGCCAAGGTATGATTTTGTTGGTAGCTATGTTATGCTGGTCCTGAATTTTTGTGGACATAGCTAAGGAAGAATTTTGGTGTCCATTGTGACTTACTATTATCAAGAATGTGATTAGACCGACTATTGTGCATTGTACTGAGAATACTGTGGGGATTTGAGATCTCTTTATCTATTGTGTTTTGTTTCTCTTATGGTTATTAGATATATTATAAAGTATGGGGAATTTACTTTTTGATTGTATGTATTATGGTTTACTTTTGTTATGTATAGGTCCTTAATTCAAAACTAGAAAAGCTGGTGGCCATGGTTCCCAAATCAAAGATAAGATCATTAATTCTTTACGAGGGCAGCATAACTGAATTTGATTCTCGCTTGAGTGGATTTGATATTGGCAGTTGCTTAGAGGTTTGTCGCTTTGCCTATGTGTCTGCTAAGAACTGAAATACTCTATTATGGGCTTCGTTGGTTGTTTGTGGCATTTCTGAGAAACAAAAAACCTACAGATCCTTTTATATGTTAGGCTGATGGATGATCTGAAAAATTTGTTGACCATAGCTGTTGCCTTATTGGGTTGGGTGGAATGTTTGCATATGTCATTTTTCCTGTGCTCATACTTTAAAATGCGATAATTGTAGGTGATAGAACATATGGAGGAACATCAAGCATGGTTATTTGGTGATATTGCACTTGGACTATTTTGCCCCAGGGTCCTAATTGTATCAACCCCAAATTACGAGTACAATGTCATCCTGCAAAGGTCTAATCTAGCAAGCCAAGACGAGGATCCAGATGAGAAGGCACAACCGAAGTTATGTAAATTTCGTAATCATGATCACAAGTTTGAGTGGACAAGAGAACAATTTAGTCATTGGGCTACTTGTTTGGCACTCAAATATGATTACAGTGTCGAGTTTGGTGGAGTGGGAGGGAAAGAAGGTGTGGAACCTGGGTTTGCTTCTCAGATAGCTGTTTTCAGGAAGGACCAACAGCCTGCCAAAGATCCTGCACTCTTGATGCGGACACAAACACATTACAAAACTTTGTGGGAATGGGATGTGACTTCTGCGACCGTCTTGTCCGAGTTGTAATCAGCTCATGCATTTGAGATACTTTTACAGAACTAATGGTTTTTATTACATTCATTGGGGTTCTTTGTTATTAGAAAGTTGCATTTCTCATCCTTGAACTTCGATTTATCATTTATAATCAACTGTTAAGTTTAGGCCTTAATATATTGCTGATGTACATACTCCCACACCATGAAATTGCAGGGTATTATGTAACTTCTTTTTTTTTTTTTGGGTTCTTTTAGTCTAGCAGGTGCTGATTTGTGCACCTGAAATATGTTTTCTATAGCTCAATATTTGTACTGTACTCAGTACACTGACTATGCCCTTTTTCTAGGAAGTTATGGCTATGTTCACCGATTCCCAATACTATTTACCGACGACTTCTCATACTGGGTCATCCAATTTTTTATTTGATTTTCACTTGGTAATGATGTTGGGCTTGGGCAAGAGTTGTACTCATCTCAATTAAGGGCCTCTTTACTTCAGCTTAAAATAAGTTTTGTTCACCTTCTATCAATTAAGTTATTTAAAAACCATAATAAAAAATTTTAGTTTAGCCTAACTCAGCTTCAATTAGTTCAGTTCGATTCAGCTGTCCACTTAGTTTGGTTCGGTTTGGTTTTGTTTAGCTATTTTCAAATGAAATAAACAGGCCCTAAAGCTTAAGTGCTTGAGACATTGAGAGTAGAGGGTGAGGTGTAAGGATCTTGGGACGATACTCATCATCCACCTTTATGGCTCTCTCAACACCAAAAAGATATTGTGCAAATATGTGTGTTTTGGTTGAAAATCTGATAGGATTGGAAAACCCAAACTAGACCGAAGATCGTAAATCGCATAATCAATTCCAATGCTAATTGCAAAATTTTTGTACGATTTACAACCCGCGAATCCAATTTTTCAAATAAAAGTATAAAACCCTAAAGTAAGTCCGAAACTCTCAGAAAAGGAGAGAACAAACCCATAAGCTGGGAAGAAATCTCTCTTAAAGAAAAAGCAAGGGGACTTATTAATGGCAAAAAACCAAAATTATAGAGCAAATAAAGAAAGAATTGGGGCTTACCATCATCAAAGAGATGATGATGGTAGCCCCTTGCACCCGTTAAAAATTTTACGATTTTTGATTTATAGAGAGGGAGAGAGGAAAATAGAGAACTGTAATCTTTTCTCTTAGGTTTAATACATAGTGCGCTCGGCTTGTTTGCATACATAGGTTATGTGTTAGAGTTTTTTATTTTTATTTTATTTTTATTCTGAGATTGCAAGATGTTAAGTAACCAAATAAGAGAATGATCTCCTTTATATCAGCTTTAATAACATTTCTAAAACAAAAATGGAATGTATTGTAAATCTGGAAAGCACTTCTTAAACCTCTACCTAAAAATGTATTTTGAAGTCGCCAAGCCTCTTTTTTTTTATAAAGCTTTGTGGGGAAATTAATAAGAGACATTAGACAATAGATTGGTTCAAAAATCATAAATCTTGTACAGTCTCCTTTTTAGTTGTGCATGCTAAATCCCTTTATATGAGTGTCTCAAATTAGATATTCCCTCCTTTTCATGAAGAAAACTTCCAATTCTCGTTTTACACATGCCAAATCAAAATTTTTGCATCAAATATTTTCAACTAGCGTTGAAATATGTGGGATGCACGGGCTAGTGCAATATTATTGTTAAAACATTAAACTATAATATCTAACAAATTATCATATTTATCCAAATATTATGTTACTGAGTTTGTGCACCTCCCTAATTGTGTAGACATGGGCTGGCTCCTACCTGCTTTCAATGACTAAGGCCATGTGTGATACCGAACTCAAAATTCTGACCATAGAAGTAAGTTGAGCTAATGCATCGGTGAACTGATTATCTTCCCTTCTTAAATATGTATATTCAAAGTCATCGATTTGTGAGGCAACTTATTCGAGATGAGCTTGATATGGAGCAACACTTTCGCTTCTAACCTTCCATTTTCCCAAAATCCGATTAGTGATGAGAGACAGATCCCCGTACTGCCTTAACTTCTTAACATCTAGAGCAACATCGACTTCAAGTCCTATGATTCAAGCCTCATATTCGGCGGCATTGTTAGTGACATCGAAGTCTAGTTTAAATGAGATAGGAATGTGCTCTTCCTTACGGGATACAAGAAGTGCACATACTCCGCAACCCAGCTTATTTGAGGCACCGTCGATATATAAAGACCTACCATCTTCCTCGGTCATCATTAATTCTTCATCCGAAAATTCATAATCCTTAGGGCGAGGCTCATTTGGAGAATCTGCAAGGAAGTATGAGACAATGCTACCTTTGATGGACTTCAAAGGGTGTGAATTTGAGATCGAATTCAGCTAACATGACCATCCACCTTGCTATTCGTCCATATATTGACAATGGGCTTGTCAAATGAGTATTTGAGAGGATCTGCTTTACTTAGTATATGGACGGTGTGAGTGAGGAGATAATGTCTTAATTTCTTTGCGGTCGATACAAGTGCTAAACACAATTTTACTAGGGCGAAATATTTTTCTTATATTGAAGAAACTTCTCACTTAAGCAGTATATGGCATTTTCTTTTTCGTTGATTTCCTGAGCTAGTAGGGCACCAGCTGCAATCAGTGTCACTGTAAGATATAGATGCAAATGATGTCCGAGTTGAGTAGGAGCTAAGATAGGTGGATTGGTTAGATATATTTCGATCTAATCAAAGGTCTTTTGACAATTATCGTCCTATGCTTTCAAAGAATCCTACTTAATTTTCTTGAATATAGGCTCAGAAGTCATGGTGAGCATTGAGATGAACCTGCTAATATACTGAATACGGCCTAAGAAGACTCGAAATTCTTTCTCATTCCGAGGCGCTTTGAGAGACACAATAGCTTTCTTTTTTGATGGATCAATCTCAATTCCACGAGAGCTAATGACGTACTCCAGAAGTTTTCCTAAAGTAACCCCAAAGAAGCATTTCAGTGGATTTAGTCTCATGTTATACTTCCGAAGCCTTTCGAAAATAACTTTCTCAAGGCGGAGGTTTGCCCTTCTCAATCCTTGGATTTAACTATCATATCATCTGCATAGACTTCTACTTCATTGTTGATCATATTGTGCAAGAGGGTGGTACAGGCTCTTTGGTAAGTAGTACCTGCATTCTTAAGTCCAAATGGCATGAAAGTGTAGCAATATAGCCCCCAAGGCGTAGTGAAAGTAGAGTAGAACATCAATGAATGAAAGTATAACACGATTTGCGATGTTGTTGACTAGAACATCAATATGAGGTAAAGGAAAATCATCCTTTGGACTAGCCTTGTTTAGATCACGTAAGTCTACGCATATCCTGACTCGACCATCTTTCTTAGGAACCAAGACCACATTAGAAACCCAATTTGCATAGTGAACCACTTTGATGAACCCTGCATGAGTCTATTTAGCAATCTCATCCTTAATCTTTAACTGAATATCCAGTTTCATTCTTCTAAGCTTTTGTTTAACCGGTTTCATCCCTGCTATGAGTGGAATTCGATGTTCTGCAATTTCTGGATCAATACCCAGCATATCCTCATAAGACCATGCAACACACATACCTGTATTCTTTAAGTGTAGCTATGAGCTCATCCCTCTTTTGTTGAGAGAGAGTGAGGCTAATTTGAACTTCCCGAGGAGTATTATTATCTGAGATATCAACTTTCTCGGTTTCCTCAATTATGGAATTTTCTTTCATGTTCTTCAATTGCTTTTATTATCTCAATATCATTATCAATTTCAGTTTGTGCAACAAAGCAATCATATAAAAGAGAAGGGGAGTATGAATGCAACTTAGAGGGATAAGTGAAAGAAAGCATATTATTGAATTCAAAAATCATAACATCGAAGGAAGGCTCGGAAGAGACTCGTGGTGAGTAATGAGGGATAGGGAGTACAATTTCTAAAGGAGAAGAAATGCAAGGACAAGGAACAAACTCGATGGACTTTTTGAGTGTACGTAGAATCCCTAGAACTTACTAATTTGACGTCTGCAATGCTAGACTTAGACTTATCATCCGAGGACTTGGAAATGGATTCATCAAACATAGGACCTTCTCCGATAGTGAACTAAATCTTCTTTCCTCTTGGAGTAGTGAACTTGCTGGTTTTATGCCATCCATGGACCATGTCTGAAGCTAGTGTGATGAGCTCGATAGGGTCGAAGCTAAAGGAATCACCATTTAAGGCTGCACATATCTCATTTTCTTAGGCTGAACACTTTCTTGGCCAAAGAGAAGACCAAGTCCTTGCCTTTCGAATGTGTCTTGTGCGGATGTAGTCCTAACAGTTGGAAAGGAGTCATCAAAGACGAAGCTACAATGTAATACCNTCGAATTCAGCTAACATGACCATCCACCTTGCTATTCGTCCATATATTGACAATGGGCTTGTCAAATGAGTATTTGAGAGGATCTGCTTTACTTAGTATATGGACGGTGTGAGTGAGGAGATAATGTCTTAATTTCTTTGCGGTCGATACAAGTGCTAAACACAATTTTACTAGGGCGAAATATTTTTCTTATATTGAAGAAACTTCTCACTTAAGCAGTATATGGCATTTTCTTTTTCGTTGATTTCCTGAGCTAGTAGGGCACCAGCTGCAATCAGTGTCACTGTAAGATATAGATGCAAATGATGTCCGAGTTGAGTAGGAGCTAAGATAGGTGGATTGGTTAGATATATTTCGATCTAATCAAAGGTCTTTTGACAATTATCGTCCTATGCTTTCAAAGAATCCTACTTAATTTTCTTGAATATAGGCTCAGAAGTCATGGTGAGCATTGAGATGAACCTGCTAATATACTGAATACGGCCTAAGAAGACTCGAAATTCTTTCTCATTCCGAGGCGCTTTGAGAGACACAATAGCTTTCTTTTTTGATGGATCAATCTCAATTCCACGAGAGCTAATGACGTACTCCAGAAGTTTTCCTAAAGTAACCCCAAAGAAGCATTTCAGTGGATTTAGTCTCATGTTATACTTCCGAAGCCTTTCGAAAATAACTTTCTCAAGGCGGAGGTTTGCCCTTCTCAATCCTTGGATTTAACTATCATATCATCTGCATAGACTTCTACTTCATTGTTGATCATATTGTGCAAGAGGGTGGTACAGGCTCTTTGGTAAGTAGTACCTGCATTCTTAAGTCCAAATGGCATGAAAGTGTAGCAATATAGCCCCCAAGGCGTAGTGAAAGTAGAGTAGAACATCAATGAATGAAAGTATAACACGATTTGCGATGTTGTTGACTAGAACATCAATATGAGGTAAAGGAAAATCATCCTTTGGACTAGCCTTGTTTAGATCACGTAAGTCTACGCATATCCTGACTCGACCATCTTTCTTAGGAACCAAGACCACATTAGAAACCCAATTTGCATAGTGAACCACTTTGATGAACCCTGCATGAGTCTATTTAGCAATCTCATCCTTAATCTTTAACTGAATATCCAGTTTCATTCTTCTAAGCTTTTGTTTAACCGGTTTCATCCCTGCTATGAGTGGAATTCGATGTTCTGCAATTTCTGGATCAATACCCAGCATATCCTCATAAGACCATGCAACACACATACCTGTATTCTTTAAGTGTAGCTATGAGCTCATCCCTCTTTTGTTGAGAGAGAGTGAGGCTAATTTGAACTTCCCGAGGAGTATTATTATCTGAGATATCAACTTTCTCGGTTTCCTCAATTATGGAATTTTCTTTCATGTTCTTCAATTGCTTTTATTATCTCAATATCATTATCAATTTCAGTTTGTGCAACAAAGCAATCATATAAAAGAGAAGGGGAGTATGAATGCAACTTAGAGGGATAAGTGAAAGAAAGCATATTATTGAATTCAAAAATCATAACATCGAAGGAAGGCTCGGAAGAGACTCGTGGTGAGTAATGAGGGATAGGGAGTACAATTTCTAAAGGAGAAGAAATGCAAGGACAAGGAACAAACTCGATGGACTTTTTGAGTGTACGTAGAATCCCTAGAACTTACTAATTTGACGTCTGCAATGCTAGACTTAGACTTATCATCCGAGGACTTGGAAATGGATTCATCAAACATAGGACCTTCTCCGATAGTGAACTAAATCTTCTTTCCTCTTGGAGTAGTGAACTTGCTGGTTTTATGCCATCCATGGACCATGTCTGAAGCTAGTGTGATGAGCTCGATAGGGTCGAAGCTAAAGGAATCACCATTTAAGGCTGCACATATCTCATTTTCTTAGGCTGAACACTTTCTTGGCCAAAGAGAAGACCAAGTCCTTGCCTTTCGAATGTGTCTTGTGCGGATGTAGTCCTAACAGTTGGAAAGGAGTCATCAAAGACGAAGCTACAATGTAATACCCCGTATTTTCATGTAATTTATTAATTTAATTTCATAATTATTGAGTATATTTTTGGTATGTTTTTTTTTTTGTGAAAAATTAGGTTAAATTAATTAATTAATTAGAGAAATTTAATTAATTAATGAGCGGAAATATTTATTTCCATGTTTTATAAAGTTTATAAGTTATTTTATGATAGTTTAATTTTTTTTTGAAAATATTTTAAAAGTTTCCAAAATAAGAAAAGAAATTTTTTTTCGAAGCCCTAGTAATGGCCCCCCTTCGTCGGTTTTCCTCTTCACCGATGCTCTCTCCGACCCTGTATCCCGCCAACAGCAGCCGCCAGCCAGCTGCCGCCCCGGTGCCGGCCAGCTGCCATGCCGGCTCCACCCTTCTTCCTCGTTATTTGTTTATCGGGTATTATATATAAAAAAAAATTTCTTCTCTATTTTTAATTTTAATTCAATCTTATTTAATTTATGTTTATAATTATGTTTCTAAGCATTTTTTATGATTTATAATGATGTTTTAGAATTTATAATCATGTTGTAAAGTATGATCATGAAGTTTATAAAATTAGCTAGGGTTTTATAAAGTTCACGAAATTATTATGTTCAATGATTTTAATGTTCTAAACTATTATATTATGGTCATAGTTTGTTGTAGTAATGATTTATGATGATTTTATAGAGTTTAGCTAGAATAGTTTTTAGGAGTTTTAAATTGATTTTATATGGCTGTCAAATTATTTAAAGAATGAACATTTATAGTAGTAGTATTATAATCGTGTTTTTATGTTGGAAAAAGGGTTTTTAATGTATAAAACTATAAAATAATGATTTTATGACAATATTTTAGTGTTTTATGCCCTAATTATGAAGTTTATAAGGTTTTAAAGGTTTTTAAATAAATTAATATTGCTGTAAATTTTTATTAACTCATGTTAATACATAGTAAAAATAGTGATGCATGAAATAATGAATTATAATTATTACTAAGACATGAAATCATCACATGATGATCTTAGAACATAAGTATATTGTTTTTAGGTCAAATTATGGTGTTTAATAAGGTTTAAGGGAATTTTAAGTGACTTTTCAAAGCTGCCATTTTTGGAAAAATAGCGAAAAATCAAGTGTTTTTGAAAAATAAAATTATGAATAAAGTATGGGAATGAATAGAGAACATATAGGAAAGGTTTTGATTGAGTTTTCATCATTAAAAAGTTAGATTAGAGTTGTTGTAGAATTTAGTCGATGCGGTTTTTAAATAGTTTTGAATTTCCTTTGTAGGAAGCTTTGGACTAAGTGAATTCTAGAATTAGTGGGCGGGTCATCACTATAGCACAAGATATGTAAGTGCTAAAGGCGTTAATGTATTTAGAATTCATGCTACAGTATTTTTTAGTCTCATGATAGAATTTGTGATATTGAAAGTTATTGACTTGTTGACTTGTGTACGTTGACTTGCATGGGAAGTTATATTAGCATGATTACATGAAAAGTATGTATTGACTACCATGTTTTACATTCCATTTTATAGCATTGTTATTACATCTTTGATGTTGGGATGTTGTCTATTTTGAAAGAAGTTGACTAGTAGTCAATAAGTAAAGAAGAGTAGTTATGTTGATTAATAACTTGAGCAACAAGAAAGGTTGTTAGTGAATGTTTATTGACATGCTTAATAGCTAGATTAATGAGAAAATAGTTAGCCACTCACAGTTTATGTGTGGTTAAGGAAGGTTTAAATAATAAAGAATCAAAAATTAAATATTATGATCACGTGATAATCAAGATAAATAATATGGTGTATGATGCTATATTTGTTATGAATGCTCATATTATGTGACTCATAACAATTATTAAACTGAATAATCACGTAAAGCGAATGAGGATTCACACCAAAACTCTTGGAACATATATACCTTGAGTATGAACAATGGAGGGAGTTATAGGAATATTAATCTATCTTCTAATTGGGGTATAAGACGTTGTACTCTTTAATATTTATATATGCGCTGGAATTCCGTCACATCAAGTGACATAGGTAATACCTCTGTGGAGATGCTCCTAAGTTGGTGCCCAAACGGGCGATTATTGAGAAGGAAACCTGTTCGATGCGAAATCCACACATAAATATCATAAATAATTATAATGTTGTTGATTCTATGTTACAGGTACATGGTTGTTGTAAAGGTAAGTCTATGTGTTTATTTATGCTTTTGCTTAGGTTTGTTCATGTTAGTTGTTGCATAGTCTTTAGTGTTTATGTACTCGGTTTTGCTGATTGTGTGTTTTTGTGTGCATGGCATTGTGTTTGACTTGGCCCTACGACAACCCTTTTCGATGGCGAGTAATAGTTTAGAATAAAGAGAAAGCAACAGGTATAGGTGGGCATAGTCAATCATGCTGGGATCGAGTGATGAGCGCTTGCAGTTGTTGTTTTCCGTTTGCTTGTGTTGGTTATGTTGTTTTTTACTTTTCGTCATGGAATTTTGGATTGATTGTTGGACTAACGATTGTTTTAAAGCTCATAAAGTTTATCTGGCATTGAAAGGCTGTTGTTTCGGTTCCAAGTTGTATTGACGATTTTATTTGGATTTGTTTAAAAGTTCTTTAGGATTTTAAATTATTTTAAAAGTAGAAGACTGTCGGTTACTTTGATAATAGTCTTAGTTGTTATTACGGTGGTGGTAATACTTTGGATTTTTCCTAGTTAAGTAGGGAGTATTTTCATTACTTTAAATATGGATATTAGTATTATGTTTTTCAGAAATAGGTAGGAAATTCCAAGGTGTTACAAAGTGGTATTAGAGCTTAGTTTTCGAAATAAATAATTTATTAAATTATTTTGGTTACCTAAGTTTTATTTTGGGAAAGTGTCTTCAGAAAAAGGAGCTTTTTTTTAGGAAATTATTGGAGCTATAAATAAAATATTTAATTAGTTAATTATATATTTATTTAATTATTTCCTTTTTGGGAAAAGAAATTTCTTATTTTAGAAGGTCACTAAAAATGTAAAGTTTATAAAAATAGTAATTTCCAAAAGTAGAAAGTTTTGAAAAAGAAAAGTTTTGTTTGCTTCCATGTGCAGGCATGCAAGGAGTTAAGATATATTATTTTATGCTATTGCTTTCTTAACATATGGTGAGATTGGGTAGAAAGTTTGGGCATGTAGGATAGACTTTAACTTTTTCTTCATGCATTTAAGTGAATGTTATAAATGTGTGTTGTTTACGTGGCTAGATATGTGTAGAGAAAATTGTTTGTTAGCACCAAAGTTTTCCTTGTTGTGGAACTGTTTATTTCGATTTTGTTTGTATTTATGAGAAGGATTGCATGTCAGTTCTAAGTGATGTTGTTGCCGGATGTTGGTTCATTTACCTAGTAAGGATACCCAGATGGGAACTTAAGTATGAGAGTCCACCTCAATATGTGCGTAAGATTTGTTTTTCACTAGTGGAAAAATTACCAAAGGTAACGCCCCATGGGTTTCAGGCACACCAAATGCAAGTAACCTTTAAATTTTATCTAATGGGCAACTATAAAACCGTAACCTAAAACCTACATTATCTAACGAGCTAAATGAATCCTGTTACCTAAAGTATTTAAATAACGGGCTAAATACAGCTCATTGCCTAAATAATTTATAAATAACGGGCTAAATACAACCCTTAATTTTTAAATAACGGGCTAAGCACTGTACATTACCAAAACATTGAAGATTTTACTACTAGGTTGCACAGAGTCGGGAACGGTGTCGAAAACGAAAGTGGATACGGGGACTGAAAGCGGCTACTCTGAAAGATATTGTTAATAGATACGGTAAATTATAACATGAAGAATCTGAATCGTCCCCAATACAGAGACGAATCGGGTTCGGAAACGGTAACCCATTAGAAGTACCCATTCCTTAACACTGTTATCCTCTCAAATTCACTTCAAACTCTCTATCAACGCCATCTCCATCTATTTTCTCACAAAAATCAACTGATTAACTAAAACATCATAATCCACCTTTCTCAAAAAGACATTACGCCTTTTCTAAACCATCTCTACAATATTTTTCAAATCTCTAAAATGGCAGATCAAGGCAAAAAAGCTGAGATCTTTGAGATCGACTACCACAACAACACTACAAATCAAATTCCTCTAATCGAAAATCCCATATCCTAATTCCCCAAATCCTCATATCAAAAATATAAAAATCCAAACCAAAAGTCAAAAATAACAGATCCTAAAACCTAGCTACGGTTCAAACTCAATGGGAGAGCAAAGGTAATTGATTTGGAAATTTATTTTTGATTTTTCTTTATTTACTTCAATTTTTGGAGAACAAAGTTACCGAAGATCAAATTTCTAGTTTTATGGGCGGTTACTTCGCATTCATGGTTAGTTTTGGTTTCTTGTTTTGATTTTTTTTTTTTCGATTTTTCTTCCCGAATTCTGACCTTTTGTTTTTTTATTTATTTTTCTGAATTCTTAATTTTTTGGTAGTACAGTTGTTTATTGATAATTATATTTGTTTTTCATGTCAATTTTTTTTTCAAATCTTGTTTTTCAAAGGTCGAAGATTTTATTAACGATTTGGCTCAATTTCAATGATTATGAATTTGAGGTTAGTTTTCTATATTAAATTATTCCTTTGTATTTTTCTTTGATTTTGGTGGTTTTTTTAATCTTATAATTCGGTTATGGATTTGATGATATGAGGCTTTGGGGTTTCCGGGTTTTGGGATTTGATGAATGTGCTGCTGCCGCTGCTGGTGTTCTTGTATTGTTGTTGTTGTGCTACTGCTGTTGGTGGTTTAGTTTTGATGATCCAGGTTTTGTTAGCGAGTAAATTAAATCAAACTCATCCTCTGCCATCGCCGCTACAACCACCGACACCCTGCAACAGTCGTCTACAACCACTTATTAGGTTAGGATTTTCTTATTTTGTTTGATAGTTTTAGATTCATTGTTTGATTTGTTGATGAAAATGTGTTTTTTGATTCGTTTATTTTAGTATCGTTTTTTTTGTTGATCTAAATTTCAATTGCATATTACAACCATTGGAGTGGTAATACACTAACATCATTTTTTTCATGTTATTTGTTATGAAATAATATGATAAATTGATTATTTTTTATCTTGTGGCATTGACTAGTTTACATTTTCAGATTTATGTACTATTTTCCTTTTATAGAAAATGGTAGTTAGACTGTTTACAACAATCAATCAAAGAATACTGCAAAATCTAGCTATTACAACAACCAATTGCTGATTGTACTAGCCTGGTAAGAAACTTGAGTTGTACTCCATTTCTTGCTTTTCCAACTTATGTGTGTGCACCTTAACTTGAACTGATGGAATGCTGTCCTATGTCTTTTTCTGCTTTATTGGCTTATAGCTGGAAGATTGCTTCATTTCAAGCATTTTTTTCGCTGTGTATTATATATCCTGAAATCTTATATTCCTGCAAATTTCATGATAACTACTCAAATTATCTGTGATTTGTAGCTCTCACTACTTTTTTTTGTTAGTAATCTTCATCCCCACTCTTTTAAGTGCAATTACACATTTTATGATGACTTGTGTACAAGGCGAGACTGTTGGTTTGAGCGTACAAAAAGGGTTGAATCATAACAAGAGTATAGTAAAGAATTTTTTTAGATATAAGTCATGAAATGCATAGGCTTCATTATTGTTTTGTAGGTTGTTATCATTAGTATTTTCTTTCACAAGTCATGTCCTAGGAGCATATGCCTCCTATATATTTGTGAGACTTTAAAGAGTGGCTTTGTTTCAGTTGCTCGCATGCATCTTGTATGGTCTTGAATTCAGAATTTAAATTGATTGTATCTCGGATAAGACAAACTGATTTACGAAAACCAACATTGACAGTCCAGCAGCCCAAACTTTTAGATTTTCATATCACTTAGGATTAAGAATGTGATCTGAAAGTTGTGTGTGAGGTGAGAGTTACAAAAGAAGGTTGACAAAAGTTTGAGTTAATCCTGTTAATTGTCCTGTATCTTAACCTCAGGGATATTGTTAGTATTCACTAGTCAGGCGTCTATTGTGGAAGTATGCTAATTTTAGCATCTCTGATGTTTGAAAGTGCTAAAATTGCAATGTTAATTAATTCATCCTTATCAATTTAGTCAAGTGTCAAACTTGCTTTTTCTTATTTAATTTCTCTTTTTAAGTTTTTAATCATACTTATTGACTACTTTTAATCAATACTTAATACTAATTATCTTGATTTTATGATTACAAACGTCATATACTAGTACCTTTGACCATATATTTGATTATCTCACGTCATCTTTCTTTTAAGCTTCTTTGATTTGCTGATAACTTGATATACTGGGCTTACCTAAGTTTCACCAAAGTCTTTAAAAAATCTAAATTTGAATCATAATTTAATGAACTTTAACACCATTGATCTTTAAGTCGTCTAATATTAAACTTGATCAATTTATCTTTTTAGTGGTGGCAATGAATTTATCATGGTTCTTTTCGTGAAAGATGGTATTTGTTGGTATTAATGTTTTGTATCAATTGCATCCCATGGGTTAATGGATATGTGTTAACTCATCAACTATTTATTTCCTTTTACATGTGTAGCAGATGCTTCAATGACTTGATCAGGTTCATTCTATGGGACTTCAAATGATAAAGCTGAAGACTTGACTCTTTTTGTTTGAAAGAGTGTACTATTATGTTGTAGGACTTTTAGCTTTATTAATACCGTTGACAACTTTTAAAGCTAGTTTCTATATTGTACAGTTGATTACATATTTTCATTTCCAATGTATATCGTAGTTTCTTTTAAATGCATATGTATTTTTTCTCTAAAGTCTTGTGTTACTTTAATCACTATGGCAAAGATAAAAAGATTATTGGGTGTAGTGATGGTGTTACCACTACTGTGTGTAGTGCTGTGCCAAATGGTATTTTTTTTCAGACTTTAAGTAACGGGCCAGACAAATTCTCATTACTTAAAATCTTTATTTTTCACAAAATTCATGATTTTAAGTAACGGGCCTATTATTCTGCTCGTTACCTAAAGTATCAATTTTACATAGTAACGGGTTTCCCGTTACTTAAAGTATTGTTTTAGATTACTAACATTGCCCGTTACCTAAACGAATATGCAACAGACTTTAGCTAACAACAATGACCGTAACCTAAACCCCTTTTTGGCCCGTTGCCTATGACGTTTTTTCCACTAGTGTAATTTATTGTTCGTACATGAGTTTGGTGCTGAACCGAAAGGAGTGAGATCAACCTGATCATGTGTCCGCATTAATTGTGAGTTATTTTCTAGACCGTCTGCCTTACTTGGATATAAAGTCGAACTTTGATGACTTCTACTTGACTAGAGGGCTTCCAAATTATACTAAGTATAGGGATCGCAATGTTTAATGGTGCTGTGATTGGTGATATCTAGAAGTTACATTAGTAAGAAGGAGAAGGAGTTTCTGAAGGCTGATTCAGGCAAGAAGTCCCCACTCCCATCAGTTGCTAGTAAACAGGAAGATGCTGTAATGGCTTAAAATGAAGCTGCTTTAGGCTCTTCAAGTCATGGGTCAAAGGATAGTTCCTACTATGAGATTGAGTATCCAGACTCGGTGATACCAGTGTACGTGGATTTGGTGACTGATTCTGAGCAAGAAGAAGAGAAAGAACTCGATCCTGAGGAGGAAATGGATGAAGATCCAGGGGAAGATTCGGAGGATGATGTTGAACAAGATGTTGAGGATTTTCTAGAATTTACACCTGAGAAATATGTTATGTTTAGGGACAAGCGTGATAATACCAGTGTTTGAGAACATGTTGTTTTAGGAATACGAGTTTAGGTAATAACTAGCAATGTCAATCACTGTTATCGTTTTAATGACGTTTAGACCTCTTAGATTGTTATTTCTTTTACTAATAAGAGGCAAGAAGCTATGAGAAGCTCTTAGAAAGCTAAGCATGTTAAGAACTATTACGAGAATAAAGGAATAAAATATATTAGTTTCTTAAAGTTATGTCCCAAGTAGAGAATAAACAAGGGAAATTTTTTTCTTCTATTATGTGCTTTATTTTATTGAATGGTTGTGCAACTGATCAAAACTAAGTGAATCAATCACTCTAAAGAGATTAAAATTTCCTTTTTAAGTCGAATTGAAAAAGTGTGTTTATTGTATGCTATAAGTTTTGCATTGTTCTAACATAGAGTTAAACTTAGTTTAATAAGAAAGTCTTTTCCTATTTAGCAGGATAAAGATGGCTGAGCGTAACAACAATCAACTGAATGAAGTAATGAGGCAATTTGCAACTGTAGCTCATCAGTTAGCCGCTAGACGAAATATTAATGGTAATGGAGGCGACCCCGTTGGGGAACTTTTTAAGAAAATTGCTCAAAACAAGCTGCCTACGTACTAAGGAGTGCCCGATCCAACTGTCTTAGAGGGATGGCTGAGAGAGTTCAACAAGCTGTTTTGTGCTGTTGAGTGTCCAGAAGAGTCTAAAGTGAACCATGCGGTTTACTATTTGAGGGGAGAAGCGAATCTTTGGTGGTCACAGAATGAAGTAGTAATTAGGGCGTTAACAAGGTTCAATTGGACTGTGTTTCAGGAGCAGATTCGCAACAAGTTCTTCCCTGTGTTTCTTCAAAAGTAAAAGGCTGTTAGTTTGTAGAGCTCAAGATGGGAAGTATGTTGGTTACTAAGTACTACTCGAAGTTTATAGTGTTGTCTAGGTTTGCTAAGGAGACTGTAGCAACAGAGAAGCTGAAGGCCAGTCGTTTTGAGAGAGGATTGCCCATAAATATTCAGTTGCAACTAGCTGGGCAAGTTTTCGAGACGCGGGATGAATTATATGGAAGAGCAGCACACCTATATGCATTAAGAGCAAAAGAAGAAGGAGATGCTGAAAGAAGGTGACTCGAGGGAGAAAACAAAGGATGGTGGAGGAAGCTTCAACCAACATGGGAGTCATGATGGATTCAAGAAACCTCTTTTCAACAACTATTTTTAGGGGAATAAGGGTAACTACGGAAAGCTTGCAAATGGTACTGGGAATAAGGGGTAGTCTGCAAATTAAGGTGGTCGAGTTTACTTCTTCAAGAAATGTCCTAATAATTATCCAAGCAAGGACATTGTCGGAAATTTTGTGAATTGCCGTTTGTGTAACAAACTCAAACATCGTGAGTATGAGTGTTACTTCAAGGGTAAAGGAAAGGAAGGAAAAGGGTCTCAGTTCATGGGTAATTCAGTAGGAGTTCAGCAAAAGGGTTTCCAAGGAAACATGGAGGAAAGACAACGCAAAAAGATGGGAATAGGAATGGAAATGGCAATGGAGGCCGGAAGTCAGGCTAGGACTCCGAATACTGGAAAGCTGAATGTGATGTCATGAAGTGAAGCGGATGCTAGTAAGGATGTGATTACTGGTACCTTTTCTATTCACTCTCTTCCTGGTTAAATTTTTGTTCGATTCTGGTGCAACGTATTCTTTTGTATCCACTAATATTTTGCAAAAGTTACTGCCTATATTGGGAAAACTAGATACAATAGATATGTCGACAGTGATATCATCAGGACAAGACAAAAAGGTATTTGGGTGTCTGATGTGAATCTTCGTGTAAACAAAAACTCACAAGGGTATAAACTAAAATTTTGAATCTATAAAGACCAAGTCAACAAGATTCTTAATTTTAGGTTGGTAAATTAGTCCTTTGATTAAAGCCTAAGCACCCTCAAAGCTACTAATTAAATGATCACAAGAGTATAAAGAAATTTAACACCAACTCTTTAAATTTTCGGATTTTTTTTGTTTTCAAGTAAACAAACAAACTTTTATTCAACTCTAACTTTATTAATTTACAACCTAATGTGGAGATTATTTATAGGTATAATCATCAACAAAAAATCCTAACTAAAACAGACTAAAATACACACACAAAGCATAGGGAATTCGTCCATCACACACACACACAAGATAAAGATAAACATGCCACCTCATCATGCAACTTGCACTTGATCTTATCTTGTCTAACAAACTCTAACTAACTAACAAATCAAGAAAATATCCTAACAACTTATCCAAATAACTAATTAACAAGATAATCATCAGATTTTAAGCTAAAAATTACAAGAATACTTGCTGCCGAAGATCTTGGAAAAATCGCAAAAATCACGCCCCATATTCGTCCCTTTTTTGCGCAATTTTTCAAGAACTTTCAAGAACTTCAAGAAATGCTTCAAGATCCAATCTTTTAATCAAGAAACCTTCAAGAATCTGTCCTCCATGAATTTTAGCATAATTATGATGACCAAGACTCTACAAGAAATGAAAGACTCAATGCCAAAAATGAGAAAAACCCTGTGGGAAAAAACTCATAGGCAAAAACCATCTTGTTCCCCAAATCCTCCATCCTTGCCTTGATTTGCGTTCCATATTGTTGACATGTGACCATGCACATGCAAATGCCTACCCTTGATGCACCCATATGGTTGGTATTTCCATAAGCAATTATTTCACCTATGGTTGCATCCTTACCACTGACACCATTGATATCACTACCTTCGAAGTTGCCATCACTTATTTCATTGATATAATTATATCACTAATGCTCGCACTTGTATCAGTGTCTGATGAGATTGTCGCAAACCTATCAAAAATAAAAACCTAACAAAATCTCCTAATAATGTAGTAGGGTAAGTAAGGGTCGATCCCACAGAGAAGGTTTAATCAAACAATGGTCGCTACGAATAACTACTAGTAGAGTCGGTAAAAATAAGGAGATTGAGTAATTGACCTAAAACTATGAACTAATGACTAAAACTATAAATAAAAGGCTCTAGAGTCAAGTATCACCACTAATATGAGCTAATGTAGTCATTAATAGCTCCCTCAACTAATTAGAATGAACCCAACAGAATAGACGCGCCCTAAAAATGCAAAGAATTTCTTTCGATCAATTAATGGCTTCCCTAATAATGCAATCATAGCTATTTTCATGGAGTCATGCATATTAAAGACATTAAGAACAACATCCTAAAAATCCTGGCAACTAATATTCCCTATTTTCATGTCAAAAAAACCTACTTTTGATTAGGGTTCTAAAATCGATCAAGAACCAACTTTCGTTGCGAACATAATCATATTCAATAAGTATTATTTCTAGTCAAATATTGATAATAAAACCAACCCTAACAAAGATGAATAACAAACTAGTTAAATTAGAGAATTGAGATTAATTCATAACATATAATTCACATTAGGGTTTAACTCAACCCTAGATTAATTCTACTCGAACATAATTAAGCAAAACAAATTGAAGAGCAACAAAATTCACACAAGGAAATTGAATAAGAGTAATATCAAAACTAAACTAATGAATTATTATTAAACCAAAAGTTAAAAACAAAGGAAAGAAAGATAGAATGAGGTCTAGCCTTCCTCTCGTAAGAAGAAGCAGCGGCTCCCCCCCATTTTCTCTAAATTAATAATCTATTTATACTAGCTAGTGGAATTTGGGAAAATAAAGTAACCAACACACTTGTAAAGCCCACCTAAATTGCTTGGTAACAACCCATTTCAAAGCTGCTGCAAGTGAATTGCGGTATGGATAATGCTGCCGCGGTTAGGCTGCGGTAGTTGCTGCCACGAAGGTACAAATTGTCCCTCAATAAGCTAGACTGCAATATGACTGCGTTACTAGTGATAGGAACGCAATAGGGGCGCGGTTACACTTCTTCCTTCTATATTTTTCTCAATTAAACCTCCAAATGTCTATTCTTTGCTCTTTATACGATTCAAGTGTTCCACATTAATTCCTTATTAGAGTTCAATATCCACCAAAAATCCTACAAAATACACACAAACATATCCGGGAAGAGTAATATCGAAATATAAAGAATAAAAGGTCAAATAGGTTAAAATTATGAAGAAAACATAATCAAATATAATCAAATATAGCACATAAATCCAGTATAATATCGTGCTATCAAATTCCCCCATACTTAACCCTTACTCATCCCGAGTAAATAAACAATAAAAGAAAATCTACCCTATGAAAGCAATAAAACTTAACTCACTGACGTAGGAATCACGATTGCACTTAGCATGTGCAACAAGCCCTTTAAACCCCTAGGCTACCCTAGTGGACGAGTATTGTCTCGTGAAGATTTTCAGACGGCATACCTACAAACCAATGTCAAGCCAAATATATAATTTCTAAACCGAATAGTTAGCACAAACAAGTGATTATTATCAAAATCACAAGCATTTTTCAAACGAATTTTTTTTTTGGTGGAGCTACAAGTCAAAAGGCATGGACCAAACAAATAATTAGCACCTTTTCATGACTAACCAATCTTACCATTCCCATTTCCCTAAATTTGAATTGCCAAAATATTCAACTAGCTTAATCGTTTCTCAATTTTGAATTACAAAAATATGATCACATGTCTCAAATTATTAGGACTTTTATAATTAGTAACAAGGCTAAGGTAACAAGTAATAGGTAACAGGTAATAGAAAGGTGCATCTGGAAATATATTTGGGAATATGGAGCTATATATTGAAACTAGTAGAGCACATGATTGATAAAACAATCACATCATAGCATCATATTCCTTCAACATTGAACTTTAACTTGCATACACCTTCTTTTCGATTAGTTTCATGACTCTTAATGTTATGTCCCTATAGACAAGGGACAAAAACATCACACCCAGATAACTAGGTTTAGAACAATTTTCGTATTTTTTTCTTTTGACATTTTCATTTCTCCATTGTTCTCCATCAGTATAATTTGACAACAATCTTCTTCGACTTTTTTCTTTCTTTTATTTTTTTCAACCCAGACAGCGGTACGCAGAGCCTTAAAGTATGAAACTTTACATTATTGGAACTTTACATTTTTGTATAACACACCAAATATAATATTAACCACCAACCATCCACATTACATCACAAATTAAACATATGCTCTACTAATATCAAAGGGTGAATCAATTGTTTTTCATGTAGAGGCAAATTTGTGAGGTAAAATGACAAAGAAATAAGCTTAAAGCTCAAATGGGTTCACTAGTGGATAATGTCAATGGTATGCCTTTTGCCTTATGTAGTGTTACAATTACCTTAGTTGTCTAACTCATTTTCAAGACATGGATTAGTTAAAAATGAAAGGGAGAAATGATATTAGCAAGAGAAATTTAATTACTCGCATTTAGGGAAAACAACCATCTTACCACAAACAGTGCCATTCAAAGGATTTATGCATATATATTCAATTACTCAATCCAATGCCAATCGATCCATAACAAAATAAGAAAGCAAAATAGGTAGGAATAGAAATCCAAATTGGCTTAACTCACACTAGTTTCTAAAAAGAAAGGAAAATTAAAAAAAAAACTACATAAAAAGGTGAATACCCTCCCCTACACTTGAATTTTGTAATGTCCACAATGGAAAAGCAAGAACAGTGACAAGTAAGGTACAGAGATACTCACGAAATGCCATGAAAGCAGTGAAAGAAGCGAAACTCCCTCCGGCACAAAAAAAAAAAAAGAGAGAAAACAATCTTGAGTCTAGGTTAGCTTAAGCTACTAACTAGCTAAAAAACTAAACTAAAACGGAAAAAAAATTTTGGATTTTTTAAATTTATTTTGCAAATTAATACACTAAAAGAATTTGGCTGGCTCCAAAGAATAGCTCATTAAAGCCCTCAACAGCTTGTCAAATACATCTGCATGCATCTCACAAAATATTAGATAAAACAACATTAGAATAAGAATGTACAAAATACTAAACTCTCTAATAAATTTACAGAAATAAAAACTAGACCCGATTGAAAAATAAAAATAATTAAAAGGCTTACTAAACTCAATTAGAAAGAAAAATGACATATTTACATCAACGACACACAAAGGAGATTCCTTGTTCTCAAAATCATTATCATGGGGTAATAGAGGCGAAAAGAGAAAAGAAGGAAGAAATAATGGCGGAGTAGAAGGAATGAGCTCAAGTTTTGTTGAGAATGGTACATGAGACTCTAAGACCAACGTCTTGGATAATAAAGTTTCACTCACATGCTCACACTCAACCTTATACTCTTCAACAATAGGATTTTCATATTCTAAAATGGAGACTTCCTCCTTACCTTCATTCGAATTCTCAATATTAACCTCACAAGCCTCCTCAATAGAACTCTCATCTCTATCACATATCAATCCACCATCATAATCTCCATATGTCATAAAAGCATTTAAAGCTTGTTGAATATCATTTAATTGGGCTTGTAGATTCTTCGTTTGTTCAACTAACTGTAAAATATTAGCTTCTAATTTCAAAAAACTAGCTTCATTACCTTTCATGCTATTTGCAAGAACAGTCTGTAAATTAGGTAAAGATGACTCACTGTTATTATCGCAAATTCCCAACTGTTGTTCTAAAAGAAGCTCTAGAGAAGATTTAGACTCTTGTGGATGAGAACTATTTTGCCAATGATATTGGGGAGATGGACCATAATTGTTCACATAAGAATAATCATAAGGATCATAAGTAACATTATAGGGATTCATGCTAAAATTATTTGAACCATAACAAGATGAATCAAAATTAGAGACATGGTTAACACCATAATTATAACCATAACCCCCATGATAATCATAAGAATAACCCCCATTATATTGGTTCCAATCCATGATAAAAGACAATTAAGCACAAGGAAAACACGACAAAAATAAAAATAAAAGAAAATGAAAATATATGTACAAACTCTAACCAATAGCGATTCTAAGCAAACCAAAATTAATATGTTACCTTCCCCAGCAACGACGCCAAAATTTGATGAGGTCGTCGCAAACCTATTAAAAATAAAAACCTAACAAAACTTCCCAATAATGTAGTAAGGTAAGTCAGGATTGATCCCACAGAGAAGGTTTAATCAAACAATGGTCGCTACGAATAACTACTAGTAGAGTCGGTAAAATAAGGAGGTTGAGTAATTGACCTAAAACTATAAACTAATGACTAAAAACTATAAATAAAAGGCT
The DNA here is from genome assembly GCA_016808085.1 of Suaeda aralocaspica. Classification (NCBI taxonomy): domain Eukaryota; kingdom Viridiplantae; phylum Streptophyta; class Magnoliopsida; order Caryophyllales; family Amaranthaceae; genus Suaeda; species Suaeda aralocaspica. The sequence goes on along the minus strand of PYUH01000084.1, from coordinate 577,565 downwards.
CTAGTGTTAAGTATCACCACTAATATGAACTAATGTAGTCATTAATCGCTCCCTCAACTAATTAGAATGAACCCAACAGGATATACGAGCCCTAAAAATACAAAGAATTTCTTTCGATCAATTAATGGCTTCCCTAATAATGGAATCGTAGCTATTTTCATGGAGTTATCCATATTAAAGACATTACGAACAACATCCCAAAAATCCTAGCAAGTAATATTCACTATTTTCATGTCAATAAAACCTACTTTTGGTTAGGGTTCTAAAATCGATCAAGAACCAACTTTCGTTGCGAACCTAATCATATTCAATAAGTACTATTTCTAGTCAAATATTGATAATAAAACCAACCCTAACAAAGATGGATAACAAAGTAATTAAATTAGGGAATTGGGATTAATTCATAACATATAATTCACATTAGGGTTTAACTCAACCCTAGATTAATTCTACTCAAACATAATTAAGCAAAACAAATTAAAGAGCAACAAGATTCACACAAGGAAATTGAATAAGAGTAATATCAAAACTAAACTAATGAACTATTATTAAACCAAAAGTTAAATACAAAGGAAAGAAGGATAGAATAAGGTCTAGCCTTCCTCTCGTAAGAGAAGCAGCGGCTCCCCCGCACTTTCTCTAAATTAATAATCTATTTATACTAGCTAGTGGAATTAGGGAAAATAAGTTAACCAACACACTTGTAAAGCCCACCTAAATTGTTTGGTAAACATCCCACTTCAAAGCTGCCGCAAGTGAATTGCGGTATGGAGAATTGCGGTAGGCTGCGGTAGTTGCTACCAGGAAGGTACAAATTGTCCCTCAACATGACTGTGTTATTTGTGATAAGAACGCAATAGGGACGCGGTTACACTTCTTCCATCAATATTTTTCTCAATTAAACCTCCAAATGTCTATTCTTTTCTCTTCATACGATTCAACTATTCAAGTGTTCCACATTGTTGTGGGGTATCTTCTCCTGACAAGTGACCCAATGGTTGGGTGACACGTGGCCCAATGGCTGGGTGACACGTGGCCCAATGGCTGGGTGACACGTGGACCGATGTGGGAGTGACGCGTGGCAATATTAAGTCAGCTGAAGAAGGATGACACCTTGGTCTACGGGACAAAGCCCATCACTATCAGGCCCACCAAGTTAACCTAACAGTCAATCCAACGATCATGGATGTGACACGTGTCAACATCTTATGCATGGTGCAGTTCTCGAGAAACCTATAAGTAGGTCCCTTTTTTACTGCTTTAGGGGACAAATTTATGTCAGAAAACAGAAGTATTTATAATTAAGAGTTTCTCTAGGATTAGAGTTTTCTCTCTCAAGATTACTGTTCATTGACTGTTAAAATTGCAATCATTCATTAAATATTTGATTATATAAAAGCACATCACTCTGTGTTGTAGCATTGCATTTGAGTCCACACATTTCCCTCGATATTATACAAATTTCCTGAAAACAGGTGGCGCCGTCTGAGGAGATAGGATACTATACAATGGCATCACAGGGTATCCCTACAGAAGGTATTTCAACTTCTAGGATACGGCATCCTTCTAGGGAACAAAATCCCCAAGACGAGGAGGTATTAGTGGAGGATGAATCTTCAACCAGTGATACAGAGGATGACCAACCTCCTCAAAGGGAGGGGAAGGCCCCCAAGGGGAGGCTCAGTCTGAAGACCATTCCCCCACAAAGGAAGCTCCGTTATCCATGGCGGAGTTGAAAGAGATGATGTCTGAATTTAGGCACTCGCTTGTTTCTCAAGTGAAAAGCTTGGTTCTCCAGTCCACTAAGATCCCCAAGACTAAAACTAAGTCCAAGACCAAAAAAGCGGTGGGGATAAACATTCCAAAGAGAGGAATCATTGAAAAAATTTCCACAAAGACTCCCGAGGTCGACTAGAAAAAAGCTGCCCAACGTGCTAGACAAGCGAGGATGACTCGGAAACCCCAGAGGGAGTTATCACAAACCTTCATGGATGCTAGGGATTACTTGCATGCCAAGAGGTTGGAAAAGGAGATGGGTGTGGTTGCTTCTGAACCAGCATCCACTGCTTTAATGTCGGACACGGACATCAATCCTCGCTAGGGGCAATGGACTCACCATTACGAACGACACCGAACGACCTCGCCTATCCCGAGAAGTACGGAGCTTCATCATCCAAACAAGGGGTATGAAGAAGAGGAAGTGGAATATATCCCGGAGCATCATCAATCCCATCGGGAACCACAAGCGAAACGTGAAGTGGTACCCTCGCATACACCAACAAACAATCAGCCTCCCACCCCGACCATGGGGTGGAAGTCTCCCTTCTCAGTTGCCATCCTAACTGCTCCTAAAGTAGGAAAGGTTAAGGCTCTCAATATGGACCCCTATGATGGTACAACTGATCCGGATGACCACTTGTCCACTTACAAGCATTTGATGTATGCTCAGTCAGCTGATGATGCCACCTAGTGTAAGTATGTCCGGGCTACTCTGAGAGGGGTAGCTCAGCGTTGGTTCAGCACTTTACCTGAAGGTAGCATTAACAATTTTACTGAATTAAGTATGATCTTCTCTCATCACTTCATGGAAAACAAGCATGAAAGGAAGACAAGTATGCATCTAGGGAAGGTGATACAAGGTCATAATGAAAGTCTGAGATCGTATGTAAAGAGGTTAAATTTGGAAATGCTGCAAATACCCGATCTTTCTGAAGGGGTAGCCTTTGACAACTTCGTCAAGGGATTACATTCTTCACGGTTTAAGTTTGATGTGGTGAAGAAGGGCATCTGAACCCTTTCGGAGATTTTGATGGAAGCCGAATCATACATTCATGCTACTGAGATCTGCTCCACAACCAAAGCCGAAAAAGTTGAGAAGAAAGAGAAATCTCATCCCAAGGCATCTAAGCCTAGCCCGGCCAAGAGGAAAGACAAGAAAAGACAGGGTGTGTGGACCATTGGAAATTCTACCAAGGACACCCCACCTAACCAACAGAAGAGGGCTAGGCTGTACGAGCCTGCCTATGAGTTTACAAAGGACTCATACCACATCCTTATGGAAATTAAGGATAAGTTCGAATTAGAGGCTCCTTAACAACAACAAATATTGTCATTATCATAAGGATGTGGGCCATGATACCAATGATTGCAATAACCTGAAAAGGTTGTTAGACAAGTTGG
>PYUH01000084.1:500143-574228 GCA_016808085.1 Suaeda aralocaspica | reverse complement strand
TGCTTCTGAACCAGCATCCACTGCTTTAATGTCGGACACGGACATCAATCCTCGCTAGGGGCAATGGACTCACCATTACGAACGACACCGAACGACCTCGCCTATCCCGAGAAGTACGGAGCTTCATCATCCAAACAAGGGGTATGAAGAAGAGGAAGTGGAATATATCCCGGAGCATCATCAATCCCATCGGGAACCACAAGCGAAACGTGAAGTGGTACCCTCGCATACACCAACAAACAATCAGCCTCCCACCCCGACCATGGGGTGGAAGTCTCCCTTCTCAGTTGCCATCCTAACTGCTCCTAAAGTAGGAAAGGTTAAGGCTCTCAATATGGACCCCTATGATGGTACAACTGATCCGGATGACCACTTGTCCACTTACAAGCATTTGATGTATGCTCAGTCAGCTGATGATGCCACCTAGTGTAAGTATGTCCGGGCTACTCTGAGAGGGGTAGCTCAGCGTTGGTTCAGCACTTTACCTGAAGGTAGCATTAACAATTTTACTGAATTAAGTATGATCTTCTCTCATCACTTCATGGAAAACAAGCATGAAAGGAAGACAAGTATGCATCTAGGGAAGGTGATACAAGGTCATAATGAAAGTCTGAGATCGTATGTAAAGAGGTTAAATTTGGAAATGCTGCAAATACCCGATCTTTCTGAAGGGGTAGCCTTTGACAACTTCGTCAAGGGATTACATTCTTCACGGTTTAAGTTTGATGTGGTGAAGAAGGGCATCTGAACCCTTTCGGAGATTTTGATGGAAGCCGAATCATACATTCATGCTACTGAGATCTGCTCCACAACCAAAGCCGAAAAAGTTGAGAAGAAAGAGAAATCTCATCCCAAGGCATCTAAGCCTAGCCCGGCCAAGAGGAAAGACAAGAAAAGACAGGGTGTGTGGACCATTGGAAATTCTACCAAGGACACCCCACCTAACCAACAGAAGAGGGCTAGGCTGTACGAGCCTGCCTATGAGTTTACAAAGGACTCATACCACATCCTTATGGAAATTAAGGATAAGTTCGAATTAGAGGCTCCTTAACAACAACAAATATTGTCATTATCATAAGGATGTGGGCCATGATACCAATGATTGCAATAACCTGAAAAGGTTGTTAGACAAGTTGGTAGAGAAGGGTATGCTGGATCAATATGTCGTAAAGTCAAAGTATAAGTTTCAAAGAAAAGGCACAGACAAGGCCTCTGATGACCCTGACACCGACTCGAATGTAGTGCATGTGATTGCTGGGGGGTTTGCCACTGGAGGCCCTACCATAAAAAGGACGAAGGAATACCCGAGAAATCTTTCCCAAGTGGGGGTTCCCAGCAAAAAAGAGAATGATGAAGACTTCCCTGATGTTATGATCTGTGAGAAAGATAGGGGTGAGGTAAGAACTCCCCATGATGACCCTCTAGTGGTTGAAATGAAGGTAGCAAATCTGCGAGTCAGACGAATCCTTATAGATACTGGTAGCTCGACAGACATCATAAGTATGACCTGTTTAGAGAAGCTAAAATTCCCTAAAAATACTCTCCAGCCAATAAGACATCCAATTATTGGTTTTGGGGCGGTATAATCCATCCTGTTGGCTTGGTCACCCTGCCATTAAGGGTGGGTACCAAGGAGCAACCAAAAAATCTCTTTGTGAGATTTCTTGTAGTTCATGAGCAAATGGCTTATAATATCATTTTGGGGAGACCCACCTTGAATTCGATCAAAGAGTAGTAGTTCCTCACCTTATGTTGATGAAGTTTGTTTGTAATGATGGGACAATCGGCACTCTACGGGGTGATCAACAGACTGCAAGAGAGTGCTACTTAACGATGCTAAAGGCATCAACCCCCAGTCAGGCCAAAGAGAATGCACCGCAGGCCAAGAAGCGGAAAACAGAGGAGATTGAGACTAAGCCGGTTATTATCATTCGTGATATGTGCATACCGGATGAGTTGAGGCCTCAGCCAGTGGGGGAGTTTGTTGAGGTTTTCTTAGAGGAAGCAAGACCTGACAGGGTTCTCAAGGTGGGACAAGTACAGGCTCCCGAACAGCAAGAGAAAATGGTAAATTTGTTGAAGGAATTCAACAATGTGTTTGCCTTCCATGTGAGTGAAATGCCGGGCATAGATCCCGGGGTAATGGTTCATTGCCTGGAAGTCAGGCCGGATGCTAAGCCTGTTAGACAGAAGAAGAGAAACCATGGAGAGGCAAGAAACAAGGCAGCAGCCGAGGAGGTCCAGAAGTTGTTGGGCGCTGGGTTCATTCGTACATGTGACTATCCTGACTGGGTTGCCAATGTGGTCTTAGTGCCAAAGCCCAATGGGACATGGCGTATGTGCGTTGACTATACCGATTTGAACAAGGCATGCCCCAAGGACAGTTTCCCTTTGCCTAAAATTGATCATTTGGTTGATTCGACGGCGGGGCATGCCCTGACGAGCTTTATGGACGCTAATTCTGGGTTTCATCAAATTCCATTATGGCTCGATGATCAAGAGAAAACGACTTTTGTGACCGCATATGGACTATACTGTTACAAGGTGATGCCCTTTGGTTTCAAAAATGCACCTGCCACGTTCCAAAAGCTCGTCACCAAGGTCTTTAAGGATCAACTGGGAAGAAATGTTGAAGCCTACATTGATGACATTATTGTAAAAAGCAAAGGAAAGGAGGATCATGTGAATGATTTGAGAGAAACTTTTGAAAACCTTCGCAAGTATAATATGAAACTAAATCCGAAAAAGTGTGTTTTTGGAGTGGATTCTGGAAAGTTCCTTGGATTCTTGATTGATCAAAGAGGAATTGAGGCAAATCCGGACAAGGTACAAGCTGTCACTAATATGACTTCCCCACGCACTGTGAAAGAAGTCAAACGGTTGACCGGATGTCTGGCGGCGCTTGGTAGGTTTTTGTCTAAGTCTGGAGACAAGTGCCACTTCTTCTTCGACACTATTAAGAAGAAAGCAAAGTTCGAATGGACGGAGGATGCTGAGCAAGCCTTGTTACGCCTAAAATCTCATTTACATACCTTGCCACGGCTTGTTAGTCCCTTACCCAAGGAACCCCTTTATATGTATCTTGTCATTTCAGAGTGGTCGGTTAGTGCAGTTTTGGTGGCAGAAAGGGTGGGGGTGCAGATGCCAGTCTATTTTGTAAGTCATGTCCTCAGAAATGCGGAGCTAAGGTATTCAAAGGTTGAAAAGTTTGGTCTGGCGCTTTTCATGGCTTCAAATAAGTTGAGGCCATATTTTATGGCACACTGCATTGTCATATATACCGATCAGCCGTTAAAGCTACCATTCACCAAAATGGAGTCTTCGGGAAGGATGCTCAAGTGGGCGATAACACTTCGAGGGTTTGACTTGGTATTTGAGCCTCGGAAAGCTATAAAGGGGCAGGCGTTGGCGGATTTCATAGCAGAACTGACAAGGCCTCAATTCCCACCAAACCTTTCAAGGGTATGGAAAGTCCATGTTGATGGGTCCTCCACCCAAAATGGCTGTGGAGCAGGGCTGATTTGTGAATCTCTAGAAGCAGATAAGTATGAGTATGCTCTTCGTTTCAAATTCCATGCCTCCAACAACGAGGCGGAATACGAAGCTGTTTTGGCAGGCGTTCAGATGTGCAAAGCGGCAGGTGCCGAAGAAAGTGAAGTAATTTCTGATTCATAGTTAGTTGTAAGTCAAGTTAATGGAGAGTATGAAGCTAGGGATGATACCATGGCTCGGTATTTGGAACTTGTAAAAGGGGAAACCAAGGTTTTGAAACATTTCTTTATCACACAAGTTCCCAGATCTGAAAATCATCAGGCGGATGCCCTTTCAAAGCTAGCTTCTTCAGGACTTTCCGACACCCCCAGGACGGTATTCTGGGAAGTTAAACAACAAAGAAGCATTGATGTATTGGAAGTCCAGGTGCTGTATAGGACTTCCACATGGATGTATGATATCTGGGCGTACAAGCTGAATGGTACACTACCAGCTGATCGGAATGAAAGTAAAAGAGTAAAGAAGAATGCTGAAAGGTTTGAGATTACAATGGGGAACTGTTCAAGCGGACATATTCCAAGCCCTTGCTTAAGTGTATCACACCAGAGGCTGGACGGGAAGTTCTGGATGACTTGCATAGGGGGGTATGAAGCAACCACATAGGTGGAAGGGCCCTAGCAGAGAAGGCATTACGGCTCGGTTATTTTTGGCCAACCCTAAGCAAGGATGCGATGAGGATGGTGAGGTCATGTGACAAATGTCAAAAGCATGCCCCATCAATCCATCAACCCGCACACGTTCTAAATCCCATCAATAGTCCAATACCTTTTGCAAAGTGGGGAATATCTTATCTTGGGTCCCTACCCTCCGGCGTCTGGACAGAGAAAATATATTTTTGTGGCAGTTGACTATTTCACGAAGTGGGTCGAAGCTGAAGCCGTAAAGAATATCAAAACGAGTGATGTGAAAACGTTCATCTGGAAGTTCATTCTAACTAGGTATGGTATGCCGCAGGCCATGATGTTTGACAATGGTAGGCAGTTTGAAGTAGATAAATAAAAAGACTGGTTGGCTGATCAAGGTGTATCAAGTTACTTTGCCTCAGTATGGTCAGGTAGAGTCATTTAACAAAATCATCACTGTGGGAATTAGAAATAAGTTGGAGAAGGCGAAAGGTTTATGGGCAGATGAGCTGCACAATATTATATGGTCAATACGTACAACAGCTAAGAACTCCACTGGGGAGACACCCTTTCTCCTGGTGTATGGGGCAGAAGCAGTCCTACCAATCGAGCTATGTGAGCCCACCCTTCGCGTAATACTGTATGATGAGGAGGCCAATTGGGAGGCCATGAAGATTGCATTAGATTTGCTGCGAGGAACAAGGGGCAATGCCACCTTAAGGCATGAGATATATAGGTTAAGAATGACTCGGGCATACCAGAAGAAGGTTAAAATCCGGCCGCTCAGAAAGGGGGATTTTGTATTGCGCAAGATGGAAGCCGTAGGGCGAGCCAATGAGGAAGGGAAATTAACTCCGAACTGGGAAGGACCATACCGTATTGTTGAAGAAATTCGGGACGGAACATACCGTCTTGAAACACCAAATGGAGTACCAGTCTTAAGGACTTGGAATGCTGCTAATTTAAAGAAATACCATTTCTAGCATGCCTTAGATGTTGTTTTACAACTAGGCAGCCTAGAAACCTTAAAGCCAAAGATGCTGCTTGGCAGCTAGGCCTCTTTTTGTATTTGCCTTTGATGTTTTGTACTTAGCCATTTTGATAAATAAATTCGTTCACCCATGTCGTATTGAAGAATTTGGACGCATGGTATAATTTACTTAGTTAAATTAAATGCATAATTGATTCCGTTTTTGTTCATCACTTAGGTACTAAATATACAGGATAAACAGAGAAGTTCATAGTGATCCCCTGTCTAATTACAGCCACTCATAGAGAGCAGCTCGGACATAATAGTTTTCTCCCTACCATAATAATAAGAGAAGGACACCGATAGTCCGGAGACCTCCAAATTTTGTTATAGGAGAAGAGTTTGGCCACCCATGCCTTCTCGTCCCAAATTTGGCTTAAATCTTGTGGGCCACGTAAGGCCAATAGGTAGCTGGCTTATTCAAGTCCTTATCCGGTGTTTAGGGACCGTGGAGGGATATTCATTGCAAAGACCCAGTTCGGCATTTAGAAACCGAATTGATAGCAATATCAAAGTTCATTGCAAAGGCGCAGTTCGGCATTTAGAAACCGAATTGATAGCAATACCAAAGTTCATTGCAAAGACCCAGTTCGACATTTAGAAACCGAACTGATAGCAATCTCAAAGTTTAGTGCAAAGATCTAGTTCGGCATATGAAAGCCGAATTGATAGCAATATCAAACTTCACCGTAGAGATCCAACTCGGTATACAAAAGCCGAATTCATTACAGACACTCAAGTCGGTATACAGAAACTGGATTGGTAGTGAATCTAATGCATTCCCCAACAAACTTATTCAGAACTAAGAGGCTGAATTGGTACTTAACTATTGCTACGCACCTAGATATCATCTTGTGTTCATGGAACTATCCACTCGGGATCCGAACACCGAAGAGTTCAAGAGTTTACTAACTCTACATGTTGGTGTAAGGGATGTGACCAACGCTAATGAGTCAATACCGATTACGAATGCATCCTTATACTTGAAAAGTGCAAAAATTGAAATTGCTGAAGGTTTCAGCCATATACACTCCCTTGATCAATACAATCTAGTTTAGGGACAAATATGGCAGTAAACTAGATCTATTGCTTGGGGCAAGGAGACTGACACATTCACCAATTTCAGGGATAGCAATATGCCAAGGGATGGTTTACTTCGCAAAATTCAAAGTTTATAAGGACAAAGGGTTAAACTATGTGGAATGCCGAATGATCATCCTTATTTTAGAAATTCAAATGCTACAATTTCACTTGCAAGTATGTGGAATGCCGAGTGATCATCCTTACTTTAGAAATTCAAATGCTAAAATGAAAACAAAATCTAGCATGCTGAATTGCACTTGCAAGTTTTTGCGAAACAAAAAACAAAAATGAGTAAACCAAAAAATATATGTAAACATCATATATATATATATATATATATAGCAAATGACTCGGTGTCCAAAAGCACCAAACCATTAAAATTCAAAAAGTCTGGTAAGTGAATTACCAGACCAAATCATTGTCAAAAAATTACAAGCTGGTCATAAAAAGACCAGCCAATACTCAAAGTTTGATAAAAGCAAAAAATATTAAATAGCTTAAGGGAAGGGGGGAGGAGCTTCATTCTTCGTCTTCTTCCTCATCATCATCATCCTCCTCAGGCTCCTGGAAGAAAGGCTCGGTTTTCCCAGCAACATCTGCAGCAACCTTCATGGGAGCCCAACCTAGATAGGGCTGGAACCATGAGAAGGCATTTTCAGGGAAATCTTTTTCCCACGCCACCTGAACCAACTTTTGTTGAGCAATTTCAGCCTCGTGGACGGCGGCTGCAATCTTCACTGGGATAAGCAGGTTGGCCTGCTCGTGCTTCTGAACAGCTTGGTTCAGCGTTTCCTTCTCTTTGAGGAGGGATGCATTCTCCTTCTCTAGGTTATCGACCTTTTCAGCCGATGCCTTCCATTGTTCAGCATTGGAGAGGGCATCCCTCTCCTTTATGAAAGCATCCCTCTCCAGTTCCACCTCCCTACATCTTGCCTCGGCCTTAGCAAGTTCGGTCTGGAGGTTGACAATGCTGGCCGCCTGTGCATCCATGGTAGCACGAGAGGTTAGGTCAAGTTTACAAGTGCTAAACATGGCGGTATCAATCACCGTCTTTACCTCTCCCCGAGCCTCCTTGAGCTCTCGCTCAGTTCGGGCTTTCCATTCTTTGGCTGCATCCAGCCAATGATAGCTTGCACTTAACAAATTCAGTTAGAAGAATGGGAGGAATGCATACCAATAAAAGACAAAAATTGAATGGGTAAATATACCTCCAAGAGAGCATATTGCATAGGATTGAGCGCCCCCTCATAACAATTCTTCATAGAGCTTCGGTATTCAGGAGGGACAATCTTCATTATCTCCTTGATGAGCTTCGGCCTCTCGGGGCCGGGGATGCCTTGAAGAGGACAAAGGTAGTCACCCTCCTCTCCTTCGGTCTCCGCCGAGTCTGTAATAATCAAAGGCAGTGGTTTAGAGCCGTCAAAACCTTGCGATCCAACATCACTTGCTTCCGCAAGTAATGCTTGCACACGATTAGTGAAAAACTTACCACCAACACGGGCATGGAGATTCTGTGCCAGTTCTTGCATAAATGAAGGGATGAATTCTTTGGCCCCTCGACTAAGGCCGGCCAGAGCATTGGAGGAAGGAGCGGCAACCCCCTCTTTCCCCTTCCGGGAGGCACCAGTCAACACCACTGCTCCGGTTGGAGGGGCAGTAGTGGACACCTCCGCCTCCGCGGCGTCCCTTCGACGAGGTTTCTTGCTCTTTTTGGTAAAGGCCGAAATGGCTAGCCTCTTCTTGCTAACCTTCCTCGTCACCTGGGAAGGAGCACCACTCTCCTGAGAAGAATACAAGAAACAAGAGATGAGTAAATCTCCTCTAACACAAGGACCCAATTCGGTATCTCTAATTCGAGTCAATAAAAAACTAATGTGTTCCATTAACACCCTACTCGGTATGCTAATAACGAATGGGAAAGATTTGGGTACTCCGCACATACCTAATTCGGTACCCTAGTGGAATAAGACGATAAAGCCAAAACTAAATCACTTCATAGCTTACCTGTTCGGCCCATGCATGCCGAACAGGGTGATTGTGAATTCACCTCACAACTAAACTGTTCGGCCTATGCATGCCCAACTGGGTGATTATGAAATCACCTCACAAATAACCTGTTCGGCCTATGCATGCCGAATAGGGTGATTGTGAAATCACTTCACAACTAACCTGTTCGGCCTATGCATGCCGAATAGGCTGATTGTGAAATCACTTCACAACTAACCTGTTCGGCCTATGCATGCCGAACAGGGTGATTGTGAAATCACTTCACAACTAACCTGTTCGGCTCATGCATGCCGAACAGGCTGATTGTGAAATCACTTCATAACTAACCTGTTCGGCTCATGCATGCCGAACAGGCTGATTGTGAAATTGCTTCACAACTTACCTGTTCGGCATGCATGGGTGATTGTGAAGTCGCTACACAACTTACCTGTTCGGCCTATGCATGTCGAACAGGGTGAGTGTGAAATCACCTCACAACTTACCTGTTCGGCCTATGCATGCCGAACAGGGTGATTGTGAAATCACTTCACATCTTACCTGTTCGGCCTATATACGCCGAACAGAGCAACTGTGAAGTCATCTCACCAAGCCTCTATGCGGCATACATAAAATACCTACTTATGGTCTACAAAAAAAAAAAGGTTTGAGCAAGACGAAAGTTACCTCGGTCACTTTTCGACGGTCGCGCCATTCCTGGTTCTTTATCTCAAAAAGCTCCTCCAAGTACTCATCCCCCGCCTTTTCTCCCTTCTGGCTCGGGGTTAGTTGGCTCATTGCTTCGTCTGCAATCAACCAGGAAAGATTGATTAATTATGTAAAACTTTAACAAAAATTAGCAAGTATAAGAAGACCAACGGTATCTGGACTACCTCTAGGCATGCTTAAAGAAAGGCCACATGCCGAAAGAAAAGTGTTGCTCCTAAACAACGTAAAATCTGGCACCCACACCACTGGAACAAAAACTTTCTTGTTCCTACCTCGCCTTGTTTTCACAGTCACTTGCCGGTTACCGAAAAGCTTGTGCTAAAAAATGAAGTCAAATTGTGAATAGGGGGAAGGTCTGGGTTCCTACCAGCCAGATAGGGGTTCTCAATCCACTCGTTCAGAGAGTCGGCCAGACCCTCTTGGCCGATGTGAACGTAGAAGAAGCGGTGTCTCCACCTTTTCCATTTGTTTGGCTTTAAGGCTGTCATCATGAAGCTTTTTCTGGAAGAGATGACGTACCAGTCATCTCGCTCTGCGTTCACACGCGTGATTGAATGCATGTGGCAGAAAATAGCAAAGTCCAGGGGGATCCCCCTCAACTCACAAGTGGCAATGTAGCCAAGAATGTTCGTCCAGGAGTTAGGGGTGAGTTGCCAGAGTGCAACTCGGTATCCCTCCAAGAGGGTAATGATAAAGGGATGAAGGGGTAATCTCAACCCTAGGTCAATAGCCGCCTCATATACTGGGACGGTCTTATCAGGGAGAATGATGATGGATGCCCCAGCAGGGGGCACCCTTATCTTAAAACCGGGTCCAAAGGCACATACCCTCCTATAGACCTCTAACTCACTCTTATAATGATCTCTAAAGCTTTTCTCTAAGAAACAGTTGCTGGGGGTATATACTGGCTTGTATGAGGATTCTCCTTCGTCATCCTCACCATCTTCTTCACTCGAAGAAGATGAGGCTTAGGGCTCCTCCTTCTTAGGGGCCGAATGAGGGTTAATCAAGTGTTGTTGAGCAGCTGTAGAGTTTAGTAAAAAATGATATTCCTCTACTGATACGGCATCCGAGACCTCATGAGCAGGCACCCAGAAGGTGCCTGATCCTTCGGACACCCTGGCCGTCTGTTTTGTCCGTGCCATCAAAGTACCCTGCACAGGTACAGGCACAATAGCTGGCCCATCAGCATAATAGTCAATCATACCAAACTCTAATGTATGAAAAGGTCCGTATACAGACGATTCCTCTGTCTCCATGGAAGGGTTTGACCTTTCAGGGGACGGAATCAGTTTGTAAGATTCAATGGGAGTGGAGGTGAGTGATTGATCCAAGGCACAAGACTCGGCGTCCGAATTAAAAGACATAAGTACCAAAGCGAAAAGTAAAAAAGAGAATAGATGGAGCGGTAACTGAGTAGATGAAAAAAGGCTGATGTGGGGATGCCGAGACGAAGAAAGGTCTTGAAGAAAAATAGTCAGCTGACTTGCAGGCTTGAAATGATGCATTTTAAACTTCTCTCTCTAACACAGATTCTCTCTCTTCAACTCAGTAAATTCTCTCTCAGGAAATGCAAGAAGTAAAAAATGGAAAGTGAAGGAAGGTGTTAGTATTTATAGAAAAAGAAAAGAAGGTGAAAAGTTGATGCTTCTTTTCCCCCCAAAAATTTTGAATTATCCCATGGGCGTCTTTGAGGCTTGTTCAAAAGGGGTCTAAAGTAGGGTCTAGGCCCAGTTCGACACCCCTTTTGAAGGGGCAAATGTTGTGGGGTATCTTCTCCTGACAAGTGACCCAATGGTTGGGTGACACGTGGCCCAATGGCTGGGTGACACGTGGCCCAATGTGGGAATGACGCGTGGCAATATTAAGTCAGCTGAAGAAGGATGACACCTTGGTCTACGGGACAAAGCCCATCACTATCAAGCCCACCAAGTTAACCTAACAGTCAATCAAACGATCATGGATGTGACACGTGTCAACATCTTATGCATGGTGCAGTTCTCGAGAAGCCTATAAATAGGTCCCTTTTTTACAGCTGCTTTAGGGGACAGATTTACGTCAGAAAACAGAAGTATTTATAATTAAGAGTTTCTCTAGGATTAGAGTTTTCTCTCTCAAGATTACTGTTAATTGACTGTTAAAATTGCAATCATTCATTAAATATTTGATTATATAAAAGCACATCATTCTGTGTTGTAGCATTGTATGTGAGTCCACTCATTTCCCTCGATATCATACAAATTTCCTGAAAACACACATTAATTCCTTATTAGAGTTCAATATCCACAAAAAATCCTACAAAACACACACAAACATACTCGGGAAGAGTAATATAGAAATATAAATAATAAAAGCTCAAATAGGTTAAAATTATGAAGAAAACATAATAAAATATAATCAAATATAGCACATAAATCCAGTATAATATCATGTTATCAGTGTCCCGATTGAGATAGAGGGAGTAGAGTTTATGGCTAACTTGATAAAGTTTGAGTTAGGGGATTTGGAGGTAATTGTAGGAATGGGTTGGTTGAGTGAACATAAGGCTGAGATAATGTGTAAGCCACAGAAAATAGTGTCAATGGTGAGGTTTTCTTATAGTAGGCACATAAATAGAGGTTTCCCGAATTTACTTTTTTGGCGTAAGGGATTTATATTATGTCAAGTCTTCTAAGGAAGAGCACATCAAAGTATTGGGGGATTTCCTGGATGTGTTTCCGGAGGAGATTCTGGGAATGCCGCCGAAGCGAGAAATTGACTTCACCATAGACTTAGTCCCAGGAATGGCGCCCATTGCCAAAGCACCATATAGGATGGCACCTGCTGAAATGATCGATCTGAAGGAGTAGTTACAGGATATTTTGGAGAAAGGTTACATAGTGCTTTACCATGGGGAGTGCCAGTGTTATTTTTGAAGAAGAAAGACGGGTGCATGAGGTTGTGTATCGACTATAGGGAGTTGAATAAGGTGACGATCAAGAATAAGTGTGCTTTGACAAGGATCGTAGACTTATCCGATCAGCTTAAAGATGTAAATGTGTTCTGATATATCGATTTGAGGTCGGGATACCATCAATTAGGGATTGTTGACGGGGCCAAATCGAAAAAGCTTTTCGTACGAGGTACGGGCACTACGAGTCCACCATTATGCCTTTTGGGTTGACGAATGCGCAACAGTTTTCATGGACTTGATGAATAGGATTTTCCAACGATTTTGGACAAGTTTGTGGTTGTATTCATCGATGACATTTTGGTGTACTATAAGAGCAATGAGTAGCATGTAGAACATTGAAGAATGATTTTGATAGCGCTATGGGAGAATAAGTTGTAGGCTACATTCTCGAAGTGTGAATTTTGGTTGGAGAAGGTCGTCGCATTTTAGGGACATTTTATGTCAATAGAGGGAGTTGAAGTGGACCCAATGAAAAATGAAGCAGTGAAGGAGTGGCCGACACCTAGGAATGTGTCGGATTTACGAAGTTTCTTGGGTTTAGCAGGGTATCACAGGAAGTTCGTGAAGGACTTTTTTGAGGATTGCTAAGCCGATGACATCGCTGATTAAGAAAGTCTGCAAGTTTGTTTGGAGTGATATGTGTGAGGAAGCATTTCAGACTCCAAATGAGCAGTTGACTACGGCTCTAGTGCTGACTCTACCAGATGGTAGTGATTCGTGTGACGTGTACAGTGATGCTTCTAATAATGGTTTGGGATGTGTTCTAATGCAAAACAAAAAGGGGATCGCGTACGCTTCAAGACAACTGAAACCATACGAAGGAAACTATCCCACCTAGGATCTCAAGCTAGCGGTGATTGTGTTTGCTTTAAAGATTTAGAGGCATTATTTGTATGGGGTAAAGTGTAGAATCTACACAGATCATAAGAGCCTGAAGTACTATTTCACACAAAAGGTTTCGAAAATGTGACAAACGAGATGGCTTGAATTGATAAAGGATTACAGCTTAGATATCTAGTACCATGAAGGGAAGGCCAATGTGGTAGCAAATGCTCTAAGTCATAAGGCAAAACATGGATTGAATTCCCTTGTCATCCTTGACGAACAGTTTTGGGACATAAAGAGGATGAATTTAGATATATGAAAGAGGGGTCGTTGGAAGGAATACTTTGGAACCTTCGCATCCAACAAACGGTGTTTAAGGAGATCAAGGGGAACTAGGAGGTAGATGTGAAGTTAGATAAAATAAAGGAGAAATTGAAGGCAGGAAAGGCTACGGATTTCAAAATCCACGAAGATGGGAGTCTAAAATGTAAAGGAAGGTGGTTTTTAGTGTAAAAAGGTGAAGAATTAAAAAGGAAGATCATGGAAGAAGGTTATAATACAACATACTCAGTTCACCCTGGAGGTGATAAATTGTATAAAGATTTAAAAAAGGTGTATTGGTGGCTTATAATGAAGAGGGAAGTATCCGAAATCGTGAGTAGATGTCTTACATGTCAAAAGGTGAAATTTGAGCATAAAAGGCCACAAGAAGAAGTTTAACCACTCGAAATTCTAGGATGGTAATGGGATTGCATATCAATGGATTTTGTAACCTTCTTGTCAAAGTCATGGAATCCAAATGATACTATATGGGTTGTGGTGGATAGCCTTACTAAATCGGCATTGTTTATACTGATGAACGAGACTTGGAAGATAGAGCAACTTGCAAAGGCTTACATAGAGAATGTTGTGAGCCTACGTGAAGTTCAAAAGGATATCGTATCAGATCGAGATTCTAGGTTTCTTTCAAAATTCAAGAATAGTGTCTAGGAGAACTTCGGTACTACATTGAAGATGAGTACTGCTTTCCATCCAACAACTGATGGAAAAACAGAGAGGAGGATACCGACGTTAAAGGACATGCTAAGAGCTTGTGTGATGAATTTCCAAGGGAATTGGGAAGATAGCTTAAATTTAATTGAATTCTCGAATAATAACAATTACCATGCAAGTATTGGCATGGCACCTTTTGAGGCGTTGTACGGAAGGCAGTTTAGAAGTCCCTTATGTTGGAGCGACATAAGTGAGACAGTAATTCTAGGACCTCAGTTGATTGAGGAGACTACCAACAAGGTGAGAGTAATACAAGAAAAGATTCAAGCTGCATAAGACAGACAAAAATCCTATGTGGATCAAAAGCACCGAGAGGTTGAGTTTGAAGTTGGTGACAAGGTGTTATTGAAAGTATCACCAATGAAAGGCGTTATGAGGTTTGCGAAAAATGTAAAATTAATTCCAAAGTACATTGGATCTTATGAGATTTTGCAAAGAATTTGAAAGGTTGCTTATAAGATAGCCTTACCCATGGAATTGAGCAAAGTTCATAACGTTTTTCACATATCTCAATTTTGCATGCTTTAGCATTAGTTTTATTCTCTAAAGCTTGTTAGTAAACACTCCTTCAGTGTTAGAAAAAAGTCTAAGTAAGTGTTTAAAGTCTACAACAACTAAGGCTAATAAGGAAAAGTTTTCGAAAAAGTGTGTCTTTATTCAAGTTCCATACAATAGTTTTTACAAAGTTTTGGGACGAAACTTTTTTAAGTGGGGTAGACTGTAATACCCCGTATTTTCATGGATTTTATTAATTTAATTTCATAGTTATTGAGTATAGTTTTGGTATTTTTGCGAAAAATAAGGTTAAATTAATTACATAATTATGATCATAGTTTTTTGTAGTAATGATTTATGATGATTTTATAGAGTTAAGAATGGTTTTTAGGAGTTTTTAAGTAGTTTTATATGGCTGTCAAATTATTTAAAGTATGAAAAATTATGTAGTAGTAGTATTATAATCATGTTTTTTATGTATGAAAAAGGGTTTCTAATGCATAAAACTATAAAATAATGATCTTATGATAAGGTTTTAGCGTTTTATGCCCTAATTATGAAGTTTATAAGGTTTTCAAATTAATATTGCTGTAAGATTTATGAACTCACGTTCATGCATAGTAAAAATATTGATTCATGGATTAATGAATTATAATTATTATTATCAAGGCATGAAATCATCACATGATGGGAGCTTAGAACATAAGTATATCTTTTTAAGGTTAAATTATGATGTTTAAGGAGGTTTAAAGGGATTTTTATGTGACTTTTCAAAACTTCCATTTTTGGGAAAATATCGAAAATCAAGTGTTTTTGGAAAAAGAAAACTATGAATAAAGAATGGGATTAACTAGAGACCATATAGGAAAGGTTTTGATTGAGTTTTCATCATAAAAAGTTAGATTAGAGTTGTTGTACTAGAATTTATTCCATGAGGTTTTTAATTAGTTTCGATTTTCCTTTGTAGGAAGCTTCGAACTAAGTGATTTCTAGAAGTAGTATCGGGTCATTGCTATAACACAAGGTACGTAAGTGCTAAAGGCGTTCATGTATTCATAATTCATGCTAGAGTAGTCTTTAGTCTCATGATAGAATTTGTAATATTGAAAGTTAATGACTTGTGTTGACTGGCATAATAAGTTTATGTTGGCATGATTACATGAAAAGTATGTATTGACTACCATGTTTTACATTCCGTTTTATAGCATTGTTATTACATCTTTGATGTTGGAATGTTGACTATTTTGAAAGAAGTTGACTAGTGAATTATAAAGAAGAGTAGTTAAGCCGATTAATAACTTGAGCAACAAGAAATGTAGTGAGTGAATGTTTATTCACATGTTTAATAGCAAGTTAAAAGAGTAGATAGTTAACCACTCACAGTGTATGTTTGGTTAAGGAAGGTTTAAATAATAAAGAACCAAGAATTAAATATTATGATCACGTGATAAACAAGATAATTAATATGGTGTATGATGCTACATTAGTTATGAGTGCTCATGTGTTGTTTTATATGAGTCATAACAATTATTAAAGTTGATAATCACATAAAGTAAAAGAGGCTTCGCACTGTGAACCCCACGGAAAATAATAACCAGGGTCCATCAGTGAAAGTGTTTTTTTCATGCCTTGTTCTTTAGACCATGGGAAGGGTTGCCGCATAGTGTGAGTACGCTTGTCAAGGAGCAAAACTCCAGTAAAGGAAAACAACTGCACTCGGTAGAGTCTTACGGACCTAAATCATCGCGATCTCAACGACCAAGGTGAGGTGTGTCGGCTTACCAATAGTTAGTTCGTGCACTAGTTTCATGGTTTCGGGGATGAGGTACATCCAAGTCGAGTTGTCCTCTACTAGATCTCTTTTGTAATTTCATCAGGTGATACGAAGTAGCATTACAACAGGATTAGCCTAAAGGGCGCATCACTTGAGTGCTTACTGAAAGTGCAAGTAACACTCAAGAGGGGGGGGTTGGAATTGAGTGTTGTAAGGTTGTTAATTTTTCGAGTAATTATAAGAACAGTTTAGGACCAGCTCTCAAGCAGCGGAAACAATAATGCAATGAAATAAACAACACCAAGATTTAACGAAGTTCGACTTCTAATAATTCTACGTCCTCCACTCACTCACTCTTTTGTTAATCAACGCAGAATAACAAAAGAATTACACTCAATCAATTATGCACCAATACAAAATATGATTCCCCAACTTCCACCTATGGAAGTTCGACTCAACCTTCAACTATGAAGATTCTAATGAAGATGATCCCAGATCAACTTCCCCTGCAAACTAAACTCACAGAATGCTCAAATTACAACACTTTGTCTCTCAATAACAGTAAGCCTAAACGCTTACAGAAGAGAGAAAATTAAAACCTTAACGTGGTGATGATGAGGTTTATACTAGATTAAGACTTAGAGAATTCTTTTGCAATTCGTATTCTTCAATTTTGTTCGTGCCAAAGTTATTATGGTTGTATGCTAGTAGATATCTTTAAATAAGCCTTTGGTTAGTATGTCATGTGATATTATAAGATAATATTTTCCTTGGAATTATAGAAATAATTCCTGGAAAATATTCTCACTGATTTTATTTGAAATCAAATAAAATCAGCACAATATTATATAACATACTTTCCATGCTTAAGAATATTTTCCTTGCATACCAATCGAAGCATCCGTATAACTTTTGAAAACAATTTTGCGCGGAAAGAAACTTTCCTAAAATATGGATGTATGAAGTAAACTCGAGAGGACTGGTTCAACACTGTTCCCATACTGTTCTAGTCAGCTAAGTTTACTTATAATTTGTATGCCAAGTAACTTAGGTTCCTTGTCATCCATAATTAGTACATCTCTATAATCTCAATCTTTATAGTGCATCTGTAAACCTTCATACAGGTTACATTGCATCTAAGACCTAAGAGTTAGACTCTATGAGCTTGGTCTTCATGCAAACTTCAAGATTTGGCTTCGCGAGATTTATTTTGTCAACATTGAACTTGTTTCTTTCGTACCTATACATGCAGACAGAACCTTGCATACAATATAATAGTTCAATGTAAATTGTCATCATTCAAAACAAAAGCTAGGAACTCAACAAATTCCCCCTTTTTGATAATGACAAACCAATGAAGTCCCCCCTGCAAATAATATCATTTAATATTTGGAACTTTTCAAAAATTTTGAATTCTTTAGAATTCAATGGACTGGTCTCATAATGTTCCCGCAGATGAAGCATCATTTACAGGTAAATCAGTTCACAACTAACTGACAACAATTTCAGGAAGAGTTTCTAAGTACCCAGGGCAAATACTAATTAGACTCAGAGCTCTAAGACTTAAACATGTATTCGCAATAAGAACATTAGTAAGTTCATCAGACTTGTTTTCAAACAAACAAGCCGTTGGGATGATAAGAAGTAAAATGCTTTGAATACATTTACTTCCAAACCATGTAGGTATGTCACCACTAGCAAGACTATAAATCTTGCTTCAAGTTACTGCAACACACACAGTTTAGCAATAGACCTTCTTCCCCCTAAATTAGGTAGAAAAGATCAGAACTTCACACCTGCTTCCCCCTTTTGGCATCATCAAAACAGTCAATGCATAAAAGCTTGTAAACAAATAACAAAACACAATCAGTAGTCAAACTACTAATTATATAAATTGCAACTAATATAGGTAGCTCTAACAGCATTCTAGAGATGCTGATTCTACCAATTGTTTCTGTCAAAGTGCCTACTTGTCTTGAAAGTTATTACAGACCAACATTAAACCAAATTACAGAATAACAATGTCTTTTGAAAATGAAAGGGGGAAACCAGAAAATGAGTTCAATAAAAGGATGGGTTAGCAGCAATAGGTTAAAATAAGAGGAAATAAAGGAAATCAATTAGCTCCAGAGTCTTGTTCAGTCTCATCATCTTCTTCTTCCTCTGAAGCACGAATTTATAAAGTTACGACTTATTTTAAAGCACGAATTTTTTTGTTTTTCATGAAGTTTTAGATTAGGGTTTATAAAGTTATGAAATTCTTGATTTTTATGAGTTTTAATGTTTTAAACTTTAATATTACGATCGTGAATTGTTGATGGATGAATTTATGATGATTTTTAAAGACTTTAAACTTGAATTATATTGTTGTGCAAATTTTGAAATCATGAAAATCAGTAGAATAAATATTATGAACATGTTTTGGCTTATGAATAATTATTTTAAAGCATAGATTGGTTTCATAATGATGTTAGTAGATTGTAAAAGAGTTTTATGATGAATTTGTGATGTTTTTATGAGTTTTAATGAGTGTTAGATGAATAAACAAAGCTGTAAATATTTATTAACAATTGTTTAAGCCCAATAAAAATAGTAACATGAAATATCGTGAGATATAAATATTTGTAATGCATCTAAGCATTGTATATTGATCTTAGGACATGACTATAGTGATTTATGATCAAAATATGATATTTAGAAAGGTTTTGGAGCAATTTTAAGAACGTTTACAAAGCTGCCATTTTTTGAAAATGACCGAAAATTGAGTATTTTACAATAGAAAAATTAAAGTAAAGTATGAAATTGAATAGAGACCATATAGGGAATGTTTTGGAGAACTTTCCAATATAGAAAGTGAGTTTAGAGTTGTTGTAGAACTTAGTCAACAAGGTTTTAATTTAGTGTCGGTTTTCTCTATGTAGGAAACTTCGAAATAGTCGACTTTTAGGAATTGAGGCGGTACGTAAGTACTAAAGACAAACATAAGAATTATAATTCATGCTTGGTGGAACATTCATGTTATGTTATGTTGTTGTGTTTATTTGGATTGTGAAATAATTGCATAATAAGTTTTAGTAGAAGCATGATTTTATATTATTTTGACATTCCATTTATTTAGCAATATAAATTCTACAAGATTTAATTGGAATGTTATGAGCAATTTAATTTGGCTAATAGCTTATTAATAAAGAAAGGAAGTTGTTGAAGTTGGTTAGTTACTTAAGTAACAAGAAAAGTAGTTTGTGAATTTTTATTCACATGATTAAAAGAAGTTAATGAGCAATTATTTTATACTTGTTGCCACTCACAGTTTAATGTGTGTTCAAGGAGAAAGCAAATAATTAGCCACTCACAGTTAATGTGTGGTAAAGGAAATTTACTTTAATTAAAGGACACACATATAAGATTATTTTTAGAATCACTTTAAATCAAAGATAATTAATATGGCTTGCTTGACTTGATGCATGCTTTTCTGTGATGTTGTATGTGAGTTATTACATTGGTAAACCGGTTAATCACATAAAGTGTAAGAGGATTCGCACCAAAACTCTTGAAACGTATATACCTTGAGTATGAACAATGGGGGGAGTCGTATGGAACATTGATCTATGACTTCTAATTGGAGTACAAGACGTTGTACTCTTTTATATTTTTTATGCGCTGGAATTCCCTCACTTTATGTGACATAGGAAATACCTTCTTGGAGTTACTCCCAAGTTGGTGCCCAATAGGGCAATTCTTAAAGGAATGGAAACCCGTTCGATGCGGAATCCAAAGTTTAAATATAATAATTAATTTCTTGAGTCTATGCACTGGTGAAGAGTTGTCAAAGGTAAGATGTATGTTTTAATGTATGTTGTTCTTGCTGCATAGTCTTTAGCAGTTATGTACTCAGCTTTGCTGATTGTTTGAATTGTGTGCATGGCTTGTCTTAGACTTTACCCTAGATTACCCACTTGTTGGCGAGTAGTTGTCTAGAATAAGAAAAGATACAGGTACAAATGGGCATAAGTCATTTCATGCTGGGCTGGAGTGAGAGTGCTTGTTGTGCAGACTTTGTAGTTTTATTTTATTGCTTATGGAGTGATCTAACTTTTATTTGGTTGTTGTGTATTTTCAAAGTTTTAGTTTTGGTTTTTAAGGGCCATTAGTATGGTTCCGAAGTGTAATAAAGTTTAAGTTGATTTTTATTTTGGATGTTGGTTTGAATTTGGTTTTCATATTTGTTTGAAGTTTAAGTTTTGAATTGGTTTTGGTTTTAAGACTTCCGCTGTAGTACTTTGATAAATGCCTTAGCCATTATCACGGGCGGTAATACTTTGGTTTTTCCTCATTATTTAGCAATTTTAATAATTCTAATTCTTTAATATTTATAATATGTTTTCCGGAAAAGTTTAATGTAGAAGGTTAGGAAATTCTAGGGTATTACATAATGGCATCTAAGAGACAACGTACGGGACCAAGCGGGAGGAATGTGCTCGAGCCTCAAACCTTCGGAAGGGATCCAACTTACGGGTTAGTCACTTTCGGTTCTCAAGAACAAAAGAGACTTTTCAAAAAGCTTAAATTAAGGCATGTTACTCCTACTAGATTTTTAGATCATAGATTATTACGTGCTGTTTGTGCTTATGATGAAACGGAGAAATGTTATAAACTTATGGGTATGCATAGGTTTTTCACTATGGATGCTCCCACGTATCCCGATATTACTTACAAATTCATGTCTAGTTTTTATATTGATCGTCCTAATCCTAAAGCACCAGTTAGAGGTGTTAGTTTCGTTTGTTCTATGTAGATTTCAGTGCTATTTTCAGCTTAGCTAGTATAGGGCATGGTAAACCCCCTAAAGGTTTTGATGATGTTTTTTGGTGGTATGCTCTTATAGGGGTCGAATTGCAAAATTGGGAAAATGCCAAAGCAAACCTTATCTACAAACCGTCTGCTAGTACTACTCACCATTTTCTTGCAGGGACAATTTTTTGTCGGCATGAGCAACATAAGGTTCATACCAGAGAGATGTGGTGCCTAGGTCGGCACCTGGTAAAAAATTCGTTTCCCTATCGTCTTCTTCTTCCTCAATTGTTTGCTATGCATTTAGATAGTAAATGTAAAATCTATGCTTGTGTTGATAGACATGGCCAACCAACTGTGAATCATATTGTGTTTGGTGGCCTGATTAATTATGTAACTAGGTATTACACGGTAGATTTTGAATATCACCGGACCACAAATGTTGGGTCCTGAGCTTTAGATGCCACCAACCTTGGCCAATATGATTGGTTAGAGCTCCTGGAGGGTTTCCAAATTTGGTTATTCATTGGGTCATTGAGGAGGAATTCTGTTATTCTTCCTAACTCTTCACTGACTGGATTGTTGCCTGATCAATAATTAATGTGAACTTTCGTATGAATACAAAACTTCACAAGGATAGAAACTAAATTCACGAATCCCTAAAGGCTAGGCCACCAAAACTCACAAATTTAGGTTGATTAATTAGTCTTTGATTAAAGCTCAAGGCACCCTAAAAGCCACTAATGAATCTCACAAGAGTCTAAAGGAAATATCCACCAACTCAAATTTCGGAATTTTTGTTTTCTAAGTAAACAAAATAAAACTTTTATTCAATATCAAAATCTGAATTTTACAAAGTAATGTTGGGATTATTTATAATCATAATCATCAACAAAATCCCAACAAAAACAAACTAAAACACACGAACTAAACAACTAAAAATCGTCCCACTAATGACTCAACTATGACTCACAAGATAAGATTGCCACATCATCACTGCATGTCATTCTCATCTTGTTAACAAATTGTAACAAACTTTATCTAATTTAGAAAATATCGTAAGAAACTTTCTAATAACTTGATAAACAAGATAATCAACAAATTACAACCAGAATTGCACAAAAATTTAATCTACCCAAATCTTCACAAAATCGCCCAAAATCACGCCATCCAGATGCTTCTAAATTTGCGCAATTTTAAATATTTGTAAAAAATCTTCAAGAAACCTTTCAAAATTCAATCTTTTAATCAATAAACCTTCAATAAGTCATTTTCCATGTGTTTAAGGCTATAAATGAAGATTAAGATCCACCAAGAAATGAAAGACTCAATGCCTAAAATGAGAAAAACCCTATCAAGTGAAATGGGATAAAAACTCATAGGCAAAACCAACTTATTCCCCTTGTCAACCATATTTCCTTGATTTGCGTGCCACACCTAGATATGAGTTACCATGCACACACAAATCCCAACCCTAGATGCACCCATTAGACTTGAGTCTCCATAAGCAATCAATTCCCCCTTGGTTGCACCCTTATTAGCATCTTCTATCAAACCTTCGAAGTTGTGATCAATATTTGTATCTATAATCCTATACTATGCCTTTGAATGGTAATAGTGCAACTCTTTCTGTAGATAAACGGACATACTTACGGTGAGAACTAAGTCAGTTTCCAAGACTGAGCCACAGCAGTAGGAGCAAGAGAAGCAAGAACAGCAACCTCCCATGGACCAAGCCCCTGGCAGGTGCAGATGAACCAGATACAGAACCAGTTCAACAACTTTCAGCTTTAGCAGCAGCAGTTCATGCAGAGGTTCAACACCGTGAAGCAGGATCACGGTCTTGCCATGTACACGATATACGATCATTATGTCTGCACGGGTATGGTGCCTTCTACTGGACCCCGTCCTTCATGGTACACGTTTAACCTTGGAGAGGGGACTAGTGGAGCAGGAGGAGTAGGAGGTGGTGGTGATAATGATGACGGTAGCAGTGAAGATACTGATGCCTTCCTCCAGGATTCTGACTGAGAGGAATACCTTGCTCCCTTAAGCAGTGAGGACATTGCTGAGTCCGGCATGGGGGAGGTATGTTTTATTTGCTTTCTTAGTTTAGATTTATATTACTTTCTAGTTTAGTTTTTATTTCTTTCACAGGGTAGTCATATAGTTTATACTACTTGTTAGAAGTAGGAGTTTACATATTAATATTGCTTTCATAGTTTTGAGTTTTTGTTTTGTTTTAGTATTTAGTAATTGGCTGAATTGATTAAATGATGAAGCATTATGAATGGTGACTTTCATACTTTATTTTTTAAAATGCTTTTGTTTGATTTGGGCATGTAATGAGTTATGTTTTTGGAATTTCCAACTTAGTCTAGAACTTTGTTTAGTAGAAGTTGTTTCATATCTTGCCATATAGCCATGTGTAGAGTAGGGACTTCAACTATGATTACAGGAGGATTTGACCCGCATACATTAATATATGCTTATTTCTTTTCTTGTGTGCTTAGTTCTTGGTGCTTGTATGACCCATGTTTTGGCTTTTGACTTAAGTAGCTTGGCTTTAGTGTGTTTCATCTCGCGAATGATAAAAGTATTTCATTTCTTTTAGGAGCGTTCAAGTTTTTCAATTTTTGGCATTCCGTCATATATATTCCCTTGATCCGTATTTTGAGCTTTTTACCCTTCATTTGCATTTTTTCCACATTACAACCTTCTTGGGCGTGCTTCATTATACGTATATATGCCCAAGCTTGTCTTGTGGGAGTTGCGGAGTTGTGCATTTGATGAAGGCTTTGGAGAATGTTGGAAAAATATTTTGGAATCAATGTTTGTTAAAGTTTTAATGATAAGTTTCACAACAATGCTTCGCATACCAATGTACGGGCTAGGTTATGCAATGGAAAATACTCAAAATTTTATATCTTATATTGAGCGCTGTTATGCATGTGTGATTATTTTTTCTATGTTATTTTATTCTAGCAAAATCATGTCATTAAGAGTCGTGAACCTAAGTATATTAAAAAGTTACAAAAATTGAAAATGTTGAAAAAAAGAAGGAAAAATGAAATGAAAAAAGTGAAAAGAATGAAAATCAACATAAGAAAAGTAGAAGTAAGCTTGTGAATATTAGAAGTATTGTTCAATTATAAGTTTTATGGTGTGATGTGAATTCTAGTAAGATTTGGTTTGATTGAGTTGAATGTTTGAGTTTTTGATGATCTTCTTCAATTTTATATGCGTATAGCCTATATTTTCCACCACATTATCCTAAATCTATCCCACCCATCACCCTAGCCACGTTACAAGCTTAATAAAGATGATCTTTTTGAACGGCATGTGCATGTTTTTAGTTCTTGTGAAGTGAGTTAATTGTCAAAGCTAGTGAGTATTACTTGCATGAGGTGTGAGATGTGGGTTTGGGTTCTCAAAATTGCATTTAAACAGTTCTTTAGATTTGCATTATATATTGATTTTTTTGGGAGGTGAGGGTGAGAATAATTGTTTAAATGCTCAACAAAATGTGTGGAGTGACACCCCATGAGCTACTCTAGTCATCGACTTCTATTTCTTGTATGGTTGGCTTTATGATTTTGATTTAAGTGGATGGCGGTCAAGGAATTTTGATGGGTTGGTTTAGGAACTTACATACTCGGAATTGCTTGAGCTAATTGTGTTTTGCTAAGTTAAAGGGGTGAAGTCATTGTTTCTTTAATTGTTTGCTTGAGATTAAGAAAAGGTTTTGCTCGGGGGAGTTTCATAAATTAATATTTTATGCATGTTTATTTCACCCCTGATCCCAAAGTGATTTTTAGCTCTAACATGGCTCTTTTGAGTCGTTTCTACTAACTTTTGCAATTTCGAGTGCTTTTTGTGTTCTTTATGATATTTTGAGGGAATTGATGATTTATCGTTATTTTCTGAGCTATTCGGAGCATTCGAAGAGTTAGTGGAGAGTTTAAAGTCATTTGAGGAGCGTCGCTAAAGATAAGGGAGTATTAAAGAAGAATTAAAGAAGAAATTGAAAAAAAAAAGAGCGAAAAACATGAAGAATGAGCCCCCTTAGCCATCTGCCCGGGTTCGTGGTGTTTCGCCCGGGTCACCTGGGTGGGCGGCTTCGATGGCTTTTTCACGCGGGTTTCTCTTTTTTTGGGCTTTATTGTATATATTTACTCCTATTCACTAGTACACCTAATTCATCATTGTATCTAAACCCTAAGCTTTAATTCTCACTTTAAGTTGTTAAATACTCTCAATCATTCAATTAATACAATTCAGGTTTTCTTTCAACTTTTCTTTCGTTATTATTTTAATGTATGCTATTAGTTTATGTCATTGATTTAGTTATTGTTTTTTGTATTAGTTCTAATTTTGACTTTAATTATTTGATTTAGATTTATTTTTCATGCCCTTGAATTTATGTTCTAGATTTGTTTAGTTTATTTTGATTAGATTGTTAGTTGTTAATTATGTTGTTAGTTTTAGTTTTTATTATTGATTTGTTTTTCAAGATGTTTAATATGTGTGAGCAGTTTCTTTCCTAGGGCTAGGGGATCCATGAATTAATTTAATTAATACAAATTTTGTTATTTCTGAATTCCTATTATCAGTTATATTGCTGTCAATTAAATTCTGGCCAGGTTTGATTGTTAGTTTGATATTGTCGAAATGGATGGCGAGAGGTAAGATTACCACAATTTGATCACGGGGATAATAGGTAAAACGAGTTTAAGTGAGCGAGAGCCATTAGAGGAGTTTTGAAGGAGTCTAGATTCGAGAGAATTAGTGAGCCTTATTTCAGGAAACCGTTAATCTGTTAAGTAATTATTATCTAGTTCAATAAAAATTTATGGTGAGCCGATGTCCTAGGCTTAGTTCAATTTATTCTAGTGCTTAATTTTCATTTTAGTAGTAATTAGTAATTAGTATTTAGTTACAATCAATTCAAAGGCCCTTTTATAACATAACAGCTTTTTAGAATTAGTAGGAATTCTTTGCTTCCTTGAGGATTCGATCCCTACTTTCCTATCTGCATTATTTAGAATAGTAGGTTTACTTTTTGATATATAGTTATACAACTGTCCCTTTCAACCGTCCGCCTTACTTGGATTTAAAGGCGATGTTCGATGACTTCTACTTGACTAGAAGACCTCCAAATTATAAAAAGTATAGGGACCGCCATGATAAATAGGGTTGTGATTGGAGATATCCAGAAGACTACATTAATAAGGAGCAGGAGTTTTTGAAGGCTGATTCGGGCGAGAAGTCCCCACCCGCACCAGTTCCTAGTAACCAGGAAGATGTTAGAATGGGTGAAAATGAAGCTGCTTCTAGTTCTTCTGGTCATGAGTCGAAGGCTAGTTTGTGATATGAGATTGAGGATCCAAACCCAGTGATACCACTATATATGGAATTGGTGACTGATTTTGAGGAAGAAGAACAGAAGGAACTCTATCCCAAGGAGGATATGGATGAAGATCTTGAGGAAGATTCGGAGGATGATCCAAAGTTTACACCTGAGAAATATGTTATGTCTAAGGACAAGCGTGATAATACCAATGTAAGAACATGTTGTTTTAGGAAAATGAGTTTAGGTGAGAATTAGCAATGCCTATTAGTGTTATCATTTAAAGGACATTTAGACCTCTGATATTGTTATGTCTTATAAGAATAAGTAGAAAAAAACCATGAGAAACTCTTAGAAAACTAAGCATGTTAAGAACTATTATGAATCAGTTTCATAAAGTTGTGTCTCAAGTAGAGCAAAAACCAACGATTTTTTTATTATGTGCTTTATTCTATTGAATGGTGATGCAAACAATCAAAATAAGTGAATCAATCGCTCCGAAGGAATCAAAATTTCCTTTATGAGTCGAATTGAAAAGGTGTGTTTATTGTATGCTATAAGTTTTGCATTGTTGTAACATACAGTTAGATGTAGTTTAATGATGTTCAGGAGAAATAAGATGATTGAGCATAACAACAATCAGTTGAATGAAGTAGTAAGGCACTTGGCCACTGTAGCTCATCAGTTAGCTGCTAGAGGAAATGGTCATGGGGGTGACCCCGCAGGGGAACTTTTCAAGGAAGTTTCTTAAAGCAAACCGCCTACGTACAAAGGAGAACCCAATTCAATTGTCTTAGAGGGATTACTAAGGGAGTATTGTAAGATGTTTTGAGTTCCCAGAAGAGTCCAAGGTGAACCATGTGGTTTACTACCTAAGGGGAGAAGCTAATATTTGTGGTCACACAATGAAGCCGGGATCAGGGCGTTGCCAGGATTCAACTAGACTGTGTTTCAGGAGCAGATTCGCTACAAGTTCTACCCTGTATGTGTTTCTTCAAAAGAAGAAGGCTGATGAGTTTCTTGAGCTCAAGATGTGAAGTATTTCGGTCTAGTACTGCTCGAAGTTTATAGAGTTGTGTATTTTCTACAAAGGCAGCAGCAACAAAGAAGCTGAAGGCTAGTCATTTTGAGAGAGGGTTGCCCGTATATATCTAGTTGCAACTAGCCGGGAAAGTTTTCGAGATGTTGTATGAGTTGCAAACACAAATTGAACACCCCAAAGTCTAAAACCAAAACCCAAATCGAAATCAACAAACACAATTACCTTTGTTCAAAACCCTAATTTTGAATTGGTGAGAGTTTGAGAGGTGTCACCATTGAGATATTCAACTCGAAGCATCAAAATCCAAATCTAGCAACTTGATTAAAATTTGACTCTTGTTGTTTGTTTTCTAAACCAAACTCGAAACAAAACAAACAAAAAAAAAATCAAACCACAGTCTAACCGAATAGATCTAACAACAACAAAACCATCAAACTGAATAGATCTAACCGAATGATCAAATATGAGTTCAAAAAACCATAAATTTTAGCCTAAACAATTGAAAATAAAAAAAAAATCGAGTTACCGTTACAAACACTGAATTTTTTGTGGTAGACCTGGTGCTAGGGATCTGGTAGTGGTGGTGCTGTATCAAGAGAAGACGGAAGGCGGACACAAAGAGAGGAGGAGAAAATGACGGATGAGAGAGAAAAGGAGAAGAGGGAGATAAGATAAATAAGGGATTTAGGGTTTGTTTTTGTTTATGTGGGACGCGTTTTTTCTTTCAGTTTTTTTTGAGATGCTACCCCATACAACTTTATGCTTCGGTCAACAGACTGCAACATAAAGGCCGCCAAAATGACCGCAACATATACTTTTATGCTACGATTCTCAAATGATCGCACCATATACTCTTGTTGTTTCTTTCCTCTCAAACTATATGTTGCGGTTTTTTATTTATTTCAAAGAACCACAACATATGTAGTGTAGTATATGCCATTTTTTCCACTAGTGTATAATAATCATCCAAGTAAGGACTGTGATGGAAATGTAGTGACTTGTGGTCTATGTAACAAACTAGGACATCGTGAGTATGAGTGGTACTCCAAGGGTAAGGGAAAATAAGGACAAGGATCTCAGTTCAAGGGTAATTCAGCAGAAGGTCAGCAAAAGGGTTTCCAAGAAAACATAGGAGGAAAGACAACGCAACAAGCCAAGAATAGGAATGGGAATGGCAATGGGTCCAGTAAGCCTAGGACCCCGAATGCTGGAAAGCTGAATGTGATGGAACGAAGTGAAGCGAATGCTAGTATGGATGTGATTACTTGTACTTTCTCTATCCACTCTCTTCCTCTTAAAGTTTCTTCAATTCTGGTGTAATGTATTCTCTTATATCCACTAAAGTTTTGCAAAAGTTGCTTCCTGTTTTGGAAAAAGTAGATGCAATAAATATGTCAATAGTGATACCGTATGGACAAGAAGTGTAGTATTCAAAAGGGTATTTGGTTGTCCCAATTGAGATAGAGGGAGTGGAGTTCAAGGCTAACTTGATAGATTATGAATTAGGGGATTTAAGGTAATTCTAGGAATTAATATTGATTGGCTGAGTGAACATAAGGCTGAGATATTGTGTGAGATGTAGAAAATCTTGTTAGTTAAGAAGGGTAGGAAGGTGAGATATTGGAGGGCAGGAAGACCGAAGCACAACAAAATAGTTTCAATGATGAGGTTACGAAATTTGTTAGAGAAGGGTTACATTAGGCCTAGTGCTTCACCTTGGGGAGCGCTAATGTTGTTTGTAAAGAAAATAGATGGGAGCATGAGGTTATGTATCGGATAATGGGAGTTGAAGTGGATTCAACGAAAATTAAGGCAGTGAAGGATTTGCCTACACCTTTGAATATGTCAGACGTGCGAAGTTTCTTGGATTTAGCAGGGTATTAAAGGAGGTTCGTGAAGGACTTTTCGAGAATTGCTAAGCTGATGACATCGTTGATGGAGAAGGACTGCAAGTTCATTTGGAGTGAAAAGTGTGAGGGAGCATTTCAGACTTTGAAGGAGCGGTTGACTATGACTCCAGTGTTGATGCTATCAGGTAGGAGTGATTCCTATGATGTGTATAGTGATGCCTCTAAAATTGGTTTAAGATGTGTGTTAATGCATAACAGAACGGTGATCGCATACACTACTAGACAGTTCAAGCCATAAAAAGCAAACTATCGCACCCACGATCTTGAGCTAGCAGCGATCGTGTTTGTATTGAAGATTTGGAGGCACTATTTGTAAGGGGTAAAGTGTAGAATCTACATGGAACATAAGAGCTTGAAGTACTTTTTGACACAAAAGGATTTGAAAATGCAACCAAGGGGAGGACTTTAATTGATCAAGGATTACTACTTAGATATGTAGTGTTATGAAGGGAAGAACAATGTGGTAGCGGATGCTTTAAGTCATAAGACAAAACATGGAGTAAATTTTGTTGTAGCGCTGACGAACTTTGTAGGGACATGGAGAGGCTAAATCGAGAAATAGTCAAAGAAGGGTGGTTGGAAGGAATACTTTGTACCCTTAGTATCCAACCAACAGGGTTTGAGGAGATCAAGGGGAATCAGGATGGAGATGTGAAGTTAGATAGGATAAAGGATGAATTGAAGGAAAGAAAAGGCTACGAATTCCAAAATATATGAATATGGGAGTTTAAGGTATAAGGGAAGGTCGTGTGTACCGCAGAAATGCGAAGAATTAAAAAGAAAGATCATGGAGGAAGGTCTTAATACACCATACTCGGTTCACCCTTGAGGTGATAAATTGTATAAAAATTTGGTTTATTGGTGGCCTAGAATGAAGAAGGATGTAGCTGAATTCGTCAGTAAATGTCTTATGTGTCAAAAGGTGAAATTTGACCATAAAAGGTCGCAAGAAGTTCAACCAGTTGAATTCCTGAGTGGAAGTGGGATTGCATATGAATGGATTTTGAACCTACATGCCAAAGTCAAAGAATCATAATGATACTCTGTGGATTGTGGTGGATAGGCTTACTAAGTCGGCAATGTTTATACCAATGAAAGAGACATGGAAAATGGAGCAACATGCAAAAGCTTACATAATTCATGTGGTGAGACTACATGGAGTTCCGAAGGATATCATATCATATCGAGATTCTAGGTTTCTTTCAAATTTCTGGAAAAGTGTCTAGGAGAACCTCGGTACTGCATTGAAGATGAATACTGCTTTCCATCCAGCAGCTGATGGACACATAGAGAGGACAACACACGTTCAAGGACATGTTGAGAGCTTGTGTGATTAATTTTCAAGGGAATTGGGAAGATAGTTTGGATTAGATCGAATTCTTGTAGAACAATAGTTACCATGCAAGCATTGGCATGGCACCTTTTGAGAAGTTGTATGAAAGGAAGTGTAGAATTCCCTTATGTTGGAACGACGGAAGTAGGATAGTAATTCTAGGACCTCAGTTTATTAAGGAGACTTTAAACAAGGTGAGAGAAATACAAGCAAAGATTCAAGCTACATGATGTAGTGTTTATATATTTATATTCTCCGTAGTTTCTTATTTAGTGTAGTTAGTTTTTCTTCACTTATTTGTGTTTTTCCCTATCTTTTATTGGATTTAGTAAATTCTCGTTCCCCCGCTTTTTGATCATGTTATGCATGTATTTGTTTTGTTTTGCGTGTCATCTCCATTTTGTAGGATTTTTTGATGAAGTGCGAAAACAGAGGCAACATTCGCACAAGGTCTTATGGAGTATGTAGCAAGGAATGAGTTATTATGGTATTGATTTCCAAGTCTTGGCTTTGGCGTTTTGATATTTTCCTTCACGTCTCTCGATATCGCAAGACATGGCTCAGCGATTTAGGCAAGGCCCCTAACGACCCCAACAAAGAAGCCCACTCTTCTTTTTCCCCAGTTGAGTAACGAAATGATGCAGGGGAACTACCGAACAGGGGTCGCGGCCGCATGGTACCTGGCATGCGGCCGCATGCCCCTGTTTCATACGAATTTTGTTTTCTCTTCTTGCTCTTCCCACTTTATTCGGTCTTAGTTTGTATACATATTTTAGTTATAAACTGTTGCAGAGGTAGCTAAACATTATTGGATATCATTAAAATTATTAAAAACTCTATGCACTAAGCTCTTTATTCATAAAACATTAGTTGCATAATTACTTAACAATTTTAAACTAGTTTGTAAATTAATCTTTAAATCAATTCAAGTTTGTTCTTCAAGTTATTTAGTTTCTAGTTCTTGGTTGATCATCACTTATTCAAAGCTTTTGGAGTTCACCATTGTTACAAAGGATCATTGTAATTCCACTAAAGTTACATCTTTAAAGCTTCATAGTAAAACTCTCAACTCTTCTTTAGTTTCCATTGCAATTATCATACTTTTCTACTTGTCTTTTTATAGTTTCTACATTTATTCTTAATTCTTCTGAAGTTAATCTTGTTCCTATTCTTTAGTTTCTATTGCCTTTTGTTCTTACTTTCTTCTCAAGTTAATCCTGTCCGTGTTCTTTTGTTTCTATTGCTTTTTGTACTTACTTTCCTCTCAAGTTAATCTTGTCCTTGTTCTTACTTTTCTATTACTTTTGTTTTAGTTTTCTAGCTTTTGTTTATACTTCTTCTCATGTCATCTTATCCTTGCCTTTGTTTCGCTATTGCTTTTGTAGTTTTCTGTAATCACTTGCACGACTTACTTCTTTGTGATAAATTGACAAATAAACATAGCCCTTTTCTTTTTGATAGTTTGTTTAATATAATTTATAATCCATTGTCATAACTTATTTCTTTGCTATAAGTTGTAATCTTGAGTAAAAATATGTGTTTAAATAACAAAATGTGAAGTGAGTAGTTTAGTGCTAGAGTGTGGGTGAAACACACACCACCTTCATACTTAAGTAGGTTATTAGTCAAAACCGATCTTGGGGGATACTAGATTCGTTACATGGGATTATAAATCACGTAATCTATGACTTGCTTCCATAGACGTCGTCTTAGTTTTTTCAATGAAGGATTCAGAGAAGAAGTTGTCTGAAGACTCCCCATGTTTGATTAGTTTTAAAAGCATGAGAATAGGTGTTCAAGTTAAGGGACGTTACTAGCTAGTCTTCGTGAATGAAGTGCTTAGGAGCCGTTTTCTGCTCACGTCATGACAAAAGGTCATGTTCATAGTTCTGCTCGTCATGCTAGCTTGAGAGAGTAGACATAGCTCTTAGGACGTCTTTCCCTTGAAGTTTCCTTCTATGTTCAGTTTAACCTAGGAATCAACACCTTCATGTAGGAATTGAGCAGTAGGTCCTTTACCTTAGTCGTCTTTGATCTTAGACTCTAGGTTAATAAAATCAACGTTAGTGACAATATTGCTTCCTAAACTAAATTCGACCTAAACATATTCCTTAGACCGCCTGATTGTAGAAACCTTTTATTTCGTGCGATACAATCCTTACATGCCCTTACTAGTAGCCTAGTGAGCCTTGTATGGTCTATCTTTACTAGACACTTCAACAGGCTATCAAATTTTGGCGCCGTTGCCAAGAACAAAACGATTTTTTATTAAGTAGTTTTCTATTTGTGAGAATTTTGTCATAGTTCCGAATTTCATTCCTTATATTCTTGTTATTTGAATGCTTGTCATTGCTAGCTTCTTGTTCTAACCTTGTATGCTACGCAGATCGCGAGGAACTCCTACAAAACCATACATTCCGGAAATCAAACAACATTTCATGGTTTACGGAGACTTGTTTACCAATCTAGTGAACTTGGAAAAGCAGTAAATTTATTTGAATCCGATTTTATGTCTAAGCATTTATGTCTAAAGAAATGGTACCACAGTAGTCTCTTAGGGACTTGGGCCACCCTGAGGACTTTGAGTTACGTAGTGGGATTTCATTGCCCGCTACGACTATAAATAACCATGAATTCAGTCCTCACTTCATCTGCATGATCAAGAACGCTCAATTTAGACGAAGTCCTATAGAATGTTCCTTTGTGCATTTTGATAACATCCTAGAACTTTGTTCCACGGTAAAACATAACAATGTTACCCCAGAGTTCATCCGGATGCATATGTTTCAGTTTTCATTAAGGGACAAAGCTATGTATTGGGTACGATCATTATCCGAGGGGTCACTAAAAACATGGGATGATGTTGCCAAGGTATTCTTGGAAAAATATTGTCTTACTGAGAAAACCTTGGACCTTAAGCAAAAAGTCTCCAATTTCGCCCAAGACAATGATGAAACTTTGGGAGAGGCATGGGAAAGCTTTAAAGATATACTACGCTCATGCCGTCACCACAGTTTTAGTGAATTGTTTGCATTCATGAGTTTCTATGATGGTCTTCTACCTTGCTAAAGGGCTAACCTTGATGCCGGTTGTGGACACTGTTTATGCTAAAATCAGCTCTAGCTTGCAAATCTTAGGTGGTTCTAGCTATAGCTAAATAATTATTGTTTTTGTTTGCTTTGTTGCAGAAATGAAGTAATGCAAGGACAGGAGTGGGGGAGACACCAGATGTGGTGACGCGGAATACCCCCCTAAATCAGGGAAAAAAACCGCGGGTGGCTTTGAGTCCACCAGTCCACTAATTTATAAAAATGTTTATAGTTACAATGTATGATGCTAGCTAGGTAGCTAGGTAGCTATAATCTACTCTTGCTAAATATCTAGCTAGGAAATGTAAAAGGAGTTTATGTTGTACATATAATAATAATAATAATAATAATAATAATAATAATAATAATAATAATAATAATAATAATAATAATAATAATAATAATAATAATAATAATAATAAAGTATTGATTTCCTTATGATAATGTTGTATGTTGTATCTTTTTTCTCCCTCCTATTTATAGAGTGACCGTTCTTCTTAGTCGTTGCCTCCTCTTAGAGTTGGTTACTCCTTTGAAATGTATCTGGCTTGATTTATGAACTAGATTCAAGCTAGTTTGAAATGTTGTTCCTATTCTTCATGCACGATGTCCTTAGTATCTTTGAATCAACTTCCACGTTCTTCTCCTTCTAGAAACTCCTTAGAATATTCCTCTTATGACTCTTTGATTCACGGACCAACTACTTTGACCAATTCTAAGCTGTAGCTGCTAGCTGGGTACCTCCATTGCTGGCAGTCAAGCTGGATTATAGGTAGAAATTTTAGCCACAACAATTTGCCCCTAACTTGTAAGCTGGGAGCGTCCAGCTACCGGGTTGCAAGTTACTGTTAGAGATCGACACAGTTTCCAAAGAACAAACGGTTAAATTTAGAAGCAATAATTAACTTTTTAAAAATGAAAAAGAGGAAAATATGAAAAGATTTGGCAGTTCATAATTAAAAAGTAACCGTCATTTCCTTCTCCTCCCCCAATAAATACACCTCCTTCCTTACTATGCTTCTTCACCTTTGCAAATTTCTTTAGAAAGAGAATTCGAAAATTTGATTTTATTTCTTTGTGAATTCGCGAATTTCAAGACGATTTAGCTTATCAGGTACTGAGATCTTCTCCTTCTGTCTTTGTTTTGCTTCGTTCCTTTAGGTGTCTCAAGTGTCTGTTAAAGTTTAGGAATCATGGGTAGAGCTAAGGATGATGTAATGAGCGTAATAATAGAGGAACGCCTACAGTAGGTTGCGATAATGGGTCTCATCCCTGAGTCTGCTATATTAGTGGTTCCTAGTTCTAGCCAGCATCCTGAGACTTGTCCCCCTGATCATGTCTGTTTCTTCGAATACCTTTTTACTATTGGGTTTACTTTTCCTTTTGTTGGATTAGTTAGATTGGTTCTAGAGCGTCTAGGTCTAAGTCCAGTGCATTTACAACCATCTTTTTGGAGGATTAGCAAGGTGGTTGAGGAAAAAAGCAATGAATGGGAACTATATTTTAGGCTAGATGACTTATTAGCTATATATTCTATTAGAAAGGTAGGTCCTGGATACGCTGCCTTAAAGGTTAGGGTAGCTGGGAAAAAGCAAGTGGATGATGAGGGCGCCTGATAAGGGTTAGAAGAGTAGGTACTTCTTTGTGGAGAAGTCCTCTCTTGGTGAAGAGGGAAAGTGGCTGGTTGGTGGATGGAATGCTACAGGTATACATATCATTTCTTTGTTCAGTTTTCTTAATACTTTTATTAATCTGGTTCTTACTTACTTCCTTTTGCAGTTCACTCTCCTCCTCCTCTAGTCATGGAAAGCCAGGCTACTAGGGAATTCCTAAGCCACCCTATTGAGGAAAGGAATTTTGAAGCTGCTAAAGAACCTACAAATGCTACTCCAGCGATGTCTTCTGGTAAGGATTTCTTCTTACTTGTTGGTAGCTGTTTTTCTAGGAAGGGTGTTATCTGTCTAGCTATGTTCAACATTGGTCAGCTATATCTAACACTGGTCTAGTTATGTTCCCTAAAGGTCTAAAGGAGATGTCTTTTGAGGAAGTAAGGAGGAGGGCTTCCAAGAGGAAGACCGCCAGCAGCAGCACAACCAGCTCTGCGAACACCGGCTCGAAGCCTGTGGAAGCTGCTGTCATCATGCCACCTCGTTCTAAGTTTCCTAAGTCATCCGAACCTGTTCCTGTGGGTGACGTGGAGATGTCCTTTCCTCCTACCTTCCTAGCTAAGGAAGGGGTAGAGGAAGGGGTGTGGCCTCACGCCGATAAGCTGCTATTTCCGGCTGCCAGGCAGCGCCTCAACAACCTCTTTCCTGATGCTGTGTTGAGCCATGCAGCTGGCCAATCTCTTCAGGTTAGCTATTCTCCTAGTGAGTCTTCTGTATGCGTTTTCCCACTGTTCGCTTTTCCTAACTTAATTTCATGTAGTCCCCCTAAAGTATCTTAGCTGCTAAGAGCTTCATAAAGGGGTTCACTGCTAAGCATGGCAAGATGTTGCTCAAGGTGGACAAGCTGACAACCGAGAACGAACTCCTTAGGACGTAGCAGGCTGAGAATGTGGACAGGTCAGTGGCTGAACTGTAATCCAAGCTGTTAGAGTATTTCAAGTCCATCCTAGAGGAGAGAGAGAGAAGGAGCTGGAGGGCAAGAATGAGGAGCTGATGAACAAAAACAGGAAGCTGGAGGAGGAGCTGGAGGATCTAAGGGAGGAAAACAGGGATGTGGCCGCTTCTTCCCTCATGAGGGGGAGAGCCATGAATGCCTACAAAGTCTACCATAAGGGGGCAACAGTTAAGGATTGCCAGGCTGTGGTAGATGAGTACTTGGAGCATTTTGGTAGCTTGGATGACCTCCTTCCTGCTTCCTCTGATTCGGTTGATGCTGCTCCACCTGGTGATGCTGCCAGCTTGGCTGGCGAGGGGGAGGCAGCTACTGTAGGGGAGACTCCTACCCCTGTAGCTGTCCTTCTTCCTGCTGAGAGCCAAGCAGAAGGGGACCTAGAGGCAACTTTTGAAGAAGCTTAAAGTTGTTTTTCTTTTGTATTTTTGAACATTATTTTATAATTATTGTGTTTATCAGACAATGGCCTTAGGGCCTCTTTTAATTTGTATTAACTTTATATTTCTTTGATTTAAATGCATTCTATGACTTTTGCTATTATGCGTATTATGCCATAATGTTATGCATATATTCATGATTGCTAGCTAGCTTTAAGTTAGATTGTATGCATACCTTGTGTTGGGTAAGTGGTTAGGCTACTTAATAGGAGATCTGTGGGCTGCTTTGTCATGTGTTTTGATTGCTGGGGCAGCTTCCAGCTAATATCCACTTTCCCTTTGATAGTGTTATAGCTTTGAACGGTGTCTGGGCCTTAGTTGCTACTTTGTATGGAGTATCTAGACTCCTAGGTTGCCTATCTGGGGTCTGCTTATATTAAGACAATTTTTAGCTGTGGTTGTTGGTGTTTCCACCAACGACCTTTTAATGCTTAAGTTAATCATTCAATAATTTCGTAATTAAGAAAATAATATCATAGCTGGGAGAGTTGTGTTGACTTGGCTTACTTGTTAGCTAGGTTGTGCTTTTAATCTGATCTAGAAGTGGTAGACCTTCAGGTTGGATGCATTCCAGCTTCTAGGTACTTCCTTTCTTTGTGTTGTAGCTAACCTGTAAGCACGATTGCCTATGACCTTGATGACTTGGTACGGTCCTTCCCATTGCGCAGCTTTTTTTCCAGCATTCTCTTCCTCGGTGTTGGCAAAAATCTTCCTTAGCACCCAATCTCCTAGCTGAAATACCTTTGCTTTGACATTTTTGTTGAAGCTTCTGGCTACTATATTCTGTTGGGCACCCAATCTCTTAGCTCTTCTAAAGTATCCAGGTCATTAGCTAGCTCCACCTTGTTTGCCTCTTGTGTCATCAATCCATATCTGGGTGGTGTGACTATCTCAGCAGGTAATACAGCTTCACATCCATATACTAGGGGGAAGGGTGTTTGTCCCGTAGCTGCCCTAGGCGTGGTCCAGTTAGCCCATAGGATTCTAGGTAGCTCTTCCGCCCATCTTCCCTTCTTAGCATCTAACCTTCTCCCGATCCCATTAATTATCGACTTGTTGCTTGATTCAGCTTGCCAATTTGCTTGCGGATACCTAGGAGTTGATGTAGTTAAGGTGATATTCCATTCGCTGCAGAAGTCTCTTGTTTTGTCACTTATGAATTACAACCCACTGTCATACACGATCTCAGATGAGACCCCTAACTTGCATACTACGTTGTTCGAGATAAAAGAGACTACCTCTTTGTCTCTAACCTGCTGGTAGACATCTGCTTCGATCCACTTAGAGAAGTAATCGGTTAGTGCTAGCATGAATGCTTTCTGACCTGGAGCTGGTGGCAATTTTCCCACGATATCCATTCCCCATTTCAC
Organism: Suaeda aralocaspica; assembly: GCA_016808085.1. Taxonomy (NCBI): domain Eukaryota; kingdom Viridiplantae; phylum Streptophyta; class Magnoliopsida; order Caryophyllales; family Amaranthaceae; genus Suaeda; species Suaeda aralocaspica. Next base: position 536,187 of record PYUH01000084.1, on the reverse strand, counting down.
GAAGGGTCATGGCGTTAGTGTTGGGTGCAAGACTTCAGAGGGTTCGTGAGACTTGCCAGCATGCCTTTGGCAGCTATCGCATCTAGCTACGTATATGTCTGCGTCCTGCCTAACGGTCGGCCAATAATGTCCGTAGTTGAGGATTCTGTTTGCTAGCGACCCTGCAGCTATGTGCGATCCACATTGGCCGTCATGGAATTCCTTTAGTTGTTTCTGCCATTCTTCTTTTTCTAAGCATCTCTAGAGTATCCCTCTAGCTGACATTTTAAACAGCACTCCCTGGATGAGCTGGTACCTGGATGCCTTGAACCTAACCTTTCTAGCTTCCAGCTTGTCCTCTGGCAAGATGTCGTGCTGCAGATAGTCGTAGAGAGGTTTGGTCCATGATCGGTCGTTGGTGGCTGTTTCTTGTTTAGTTGTAGTGAGTACTAGCTGATTTGCGGGTTTGTTTATAGTGGGGCAAGCTAGGTGGATTATGGGTATAGATGTTAAGCTGCTCTTCCTGAGGGTTGAGCCCAGGTTAGCTAAGGCGTCAGCTTGGGTGTTCTGATCTCTTGGTATCTGGGTAATTTAGACGTGGGGTGAAATAAGTTGATGCTTGCTTGTCTAGCTCTAGGTAGCTGGTCATTTTGGAGACTTTACCTGTGAATTCCCCTGTGTCTTGGCTGACTATAACCATGTTGTCACTATACACCTCCAAACCAGTTGCCCCTACGTCTTTAGCCATCGGCGTACGTGCAATCAATGCCTCGTATTCTGCTTCGTTGTTAATTGCTTTGAAGTCGCAAGCAACAGACCGTACTATCTTGTCCCCTTGTGGCGACTTTAGAACTATACCTGGCGCGACGTCTCTGAAGTTGGAGGAGCCATCTACAAACATTTTCAATACCTGGTTGTTTTGTACCTGGTTGACCTCCTTCATCTCTAGCTGTGCAGCTTGTTCTAGGTCAGGACTAAAGTCAGCCACAAAGTCAGCTAGCGCTTGTGACTTGATTGCGATTCTTGGGTGATATCGTATATCGTAGCTGCTCAATGTAATTGCCCACTTTGCCATTCTGCCAGATAGCTCTGACCTTTTTAACACAGCCTTAATAGGATAGTTGTCATGACTAGTATAGGATAAGACTCAAAATAATGTCTAAGTTTTCTAGATGCCGTAACTAGTGCTAAAACAAGTTTTTCCAATGAAGAGTATCTAGTTTCGGCATCTAGAAGTGACTTGCTTACATAGTAGATGGTAAGTTGCTAACTGTCAGCTTCCCTTGCTAGGACTGCGCTTATAGCTTTACCGCTTACGGCTAGGTAGAGCTGTAAGCACTCTCTAGCTTAAGCTTTGGATAGCAGGGGTGGCGACATTAAGTACCGCTTCAATTATTTTAAAACATTTTCATGGTCATCTGTCCATTTAAAACATTCATTCTTTCTTAAAACATTGTAGAACAAGTGACATTTGTCAAATGACCCAGAAATTGCAGCGGTTTAATGCTGCTACCTTGCCAGTCAGCTTCTACACTTCTTTTAGATTTCTAGGTGATCGTATGTTTATTATAGCTCTAACCTAGTCGGGTCATGCTTCGATGCCTCTCTGGGTTACTATGAACCCTAGGAACTTACCTGCAGCTACTCCGAACGATCATTTTGAGGGGTTAAGTTTCATGCTGTATTTTCTTAATATCTCGAAAGTCTACCGTAGGTGCTCTATGTGATCGTTAGCTTTCTTTGACTTTAGCAGCATGTCTATTTAAACCTCCATTGTATCTCCTAGCTGGTCCTTAAACATATTATTGACCGGCCTTTGATAGGTAGCTCCAGCGTTCTTCAATCCAAAGGGCATGACTTTGTAGCAATATATTCCTTTATCTATCATGAAGGCCGTCTTCTCTTGATCTTCTTTGTGCATTAGTATTTGGTTGTACCCAGAGTAAGCGTCCAAGAAGGTGAGCATCTCATGTGCTGTCGTCGCGTCCACCATAATGTCTATATATGGTAAGGGGAAGGGGTCTTTCGGGCATACCTTGTTTAAGTCTGTCAAGTCTATGCAAACTCTCCATTTACCGTTCTTTTTGCTGACCACCACCACGTTAGCTAGCCAATCTGGATAGTTCACTTCCCTTATTTTCCAAGCTTCCAAGAGCTTTTGCACCTCTTCGTTGATTACATGGTTCCTTTCTGGTGCGAATTTCCTCCTTTTTTGCTTTGCTGGCTTCATAGCTGGATCCACGTTCAGCTTATGTGTTATGACCTCTGGGTCTATACCTACCATGTCTTCGTGGGACCATGCGAAACAATCTGCGTTCTCCCTTAGGAAGGCTAAGATTCCCGTCTTCTGGCCTTTGGTCAAGCTAGCTCCTAGCTGGACCACTTGCTCTGGCTTGGATGGATCTAGCGCCACATCATCTAGCTGTAGCTCGCCAAGTCCTATTGGCGCTAACCCTTCCTGTAGTTGCTAGATGTTTGCCAGCTTCGGTTTCAACGTCCTTTTGTAGCAATCTCTTGCTATCTTTTTGTCTCCTACAATTGTCAAGACTCCCCGTGGTGAAGGGAACTTTAGTGCTTGGTGGAAGGTGGATGGTACAGGTCGCATCTTGTGGATCCAAGGTATCCCTAGGGCGACGTTGTATGCGGAGGGACAATCTACCACGTTGAACCTGCTTGTCATGTTCACGCCTTCTGCCCAGTTCGTTAGGTTGATTTCTCCTTTTGTGTGCTTCGTTTCTCCACTAAACCCCACCAATACTTTAGGTATCTTGGTGATATCAGCATCTTTCAGTCCCATTTCTTTTAGCGCACTTTTGAAAATTATGTTAGTTGAGTTGTCGTTGTCCACCGTCACCCTCTTGATGAGGCACTTACTAATCTGTATGGAGATTACAAAGCCGTCATGATGATCCTCCTCTTCTACCTCGCATCAATCGAAGGAGATGGTCATGTTCTTTAGCCTTTTGTCTTCCTTCGATTTCAAGCTGTCCGGCTTTCTTGGAGTTCCTAATCCATCTCTAGCAAAACGCTTTGCAGCAGAGTTGGTTAGTCCGCAAATTTCTGATCCACCAGATATTAAGTTAATTACCTTTGACGTAGTAGGTGGCAGGGGTGGCCCTAGCTTCTTGGTTTCTTCTTGCGGTCCGCCCTTCTTGCCTAGCAGGTGGTTCAGGTACCCTTTTGTGAGCTGGTAGGCTACCTGCTTTCTAAGCTGGAATCATTCCTCTGTGTTATGCCCATGGTAACTATGGTAGCTGCACCATTTCGTCTTATCCTTCAAGCTATCCGGCTTGTTAGTTCTCTTTGGCCAACGCATAGCTTCTCCTAGCTTGTGCAACGCGTTTATAACGCCGTCGGTGTCCATGTTGAAGTAGTACGACTCGATGCTGAGATAGCTGCTAGCTCCGTAGCCGTAACCTGTTACCTTCGAGGAAGAAAAAGGATAGATGTTATTAATGGATTCACGTTCAGGATACGGCTGGTGCCTCCAGTTGATGCATCGTTGGCTAGCTATCCTGCGGTCGTCATAAGATGGCCTTTGGGAAGCTTCGTCTTCTTCCATTCTGACTTCAGCTAGTGCTCTGGTTTGCACTTCGGCGAAAGTGGAGTACGGGTACCTAGTCAGCTCTTCGCACAACCTGGACCTGTATGGCAGCCCTCGTCTGAAGGCTTCAATGCCTGTGGAAGAATCTAGGTTGGGTATACCTATCATCCTCTTGTTGAATCTGTTTAGGTAAGATCTAACAGCTTCGATGGGTCTCTGCACTATTCTGTAAAGGTGACTGGATTGCTTCTTTATGGCACGGCTGCTTGCGAACTGCTAGTAAAACCCGTTAGCTAAGCTGGAAAAATCTTCTATGGTCCCCGGCTTCAGATTCATCAACCATTGTAGCGCGGGACCCGTGAGGGTTGCTCCAAAAAATTTGCACAAGGTGGCCTAAACTGCTTCATCAAGAATAGGTAGTGGCATTATCTTCTGCTTGTATTGGGAGACATGATACACTGGATCTGTTGTCCCGTCATACAGCTTGGCGAACATCGGGATGTTCAGCTTCTTTAGCACTTTTACCCTGGCCACTTCTTCGACGAAAGGTGACAAGGCGTAGCTGCGCTTGGCTTGAGTAAGTACGGGGATTGGGGCCCCCGGCAGCTTGGATAGTAGCTGGTACAACTTTTGGTTCTACTGCCGTAGGAGCGCCATCTCCTTAGCAGGTTTCTTCTTGTGCTGGTCATCCTGGTCCTCTCCAGGTTCTTCTTCTTCTTCTTCGTCCGACGTGTTGTACTCACTGTCGCTTTGATCCAGGTTCGCCACGCTGGAGATCTCCCTTGTATACCTCTTCCTAGATTTGTTACTCTTTACGGATTCTAGCTCCTTCTTGAGGTTGTCCATAGTTGACTGTGACTCCACAACTGCTTTCTTGCTGTCTTTCTTGACCTTTTCCAACTCGGCTCGGGTCCTCTCCAACGCCTGCCTCATCTCTTCCATAGCCTTTAAGATGCTTTGGATGCCATAGGGAGGGGTATTCTTGTTATCTCGAGGTGACGAAGTGTGTTTGAGTAAATGGATTATCTAGCTACAGCCCCACAGTGGGCGCCAAATTGTTTATGCTAAAATTTGCTCTAGCTAGCAAATCTTAGCTTGTTCTGGCTATAGCTAAATGATTATTGTTTTTGTTTGCTTTGATGCAGAAATGAAGTAATGCAAGGACGGGAGTGGGGGAGACACCAGATGTGGTGACGCGGAAAACCCCCCTAAATCAGGGTAAAAAATCGGTGGTGGCTTTGAGTCCACCATTCCACTAATTAATAAAAATGTTTACAGTTACAATGTATGATGCTAGCTAGATAGCTATAATCTACTGTTGCTAAATATCTAGCTAGGAAATGTAAATATAGTTTAAGTTGTACGTATAATAATAATAATAATAATAATAATAATAATAATAATAATAATAATAATAATAATAATAATAATAATAATAATAATAATAATAATAAAGTATTGATTTCCTTATGATAATGTTGTATGTTGTATCTTTTTTCTCCCTCCTATTTATAGAGTGACCGTTCTTCTTAGTCGTTGCCTCCTCTTTGAGTTGGTTACTCCTTTGAAATGTATCTGGCTTGATTTATGAACTACATTCAAACTAGTTTGAAATGTTGTTCCTATTCTTTAGGCACGATGTCCTCAGTATCTTTGAATCAACTTCCACGTTCTTCTCCTTCTAGAAGCTCCTTAGAATATTCCTCTTCGGACTCCTTGATTCACGAACCCACTACTCTGACCAATTCTAAGCTGTAGCTGCTAGCTGGGTACCTACATAGCTAGAAATCAAGCTGGATTATAGGTAGAAATTTTAGCCCTAACAGAAACCAACTAAAAAACATACCATTAAAAAAGTTCAAGTAGCTATTGAGGAGGTTGCATAAAATTCTGCCTGACACTCTGATACGAGGCTTCTATTAAGGAAGAGCATCGCTAAAACTGATGATTTTCAGGTGCTTAACATTAAAATACACCTTCTAGGAAAACCACTAGAAAAAGCGCACTTCACTTCTTCTAGTACTCCTTCACAAGTAATGTCTTGTGAAATGTGTGGAGGTGATGATCACATGTCTTCCTACTATGTTTCTACTACGGAAACGATAGCCTACTCTCAAGGCTATAATAATCAAGGTTGGGACCCCCAACCTAATTCAAACTATAACAAAGGAGGTGGTCCTCAATCAAACTATCAACAACCACCCCCTTCGTAACAACCCCGTTTATATCAGCCTCCGGCAATAACCAAGGGGGGCCTTCTCAACCTCGGCCTGCTTACCCTACTACTCCTCAAAGATCTTGATTAGAGCATATGTTGGAATCATTTATGAACCAACAGCTTAAATCTAGTACTGAATATGAGAGGATGGTAGGTGATCTTGCTACCTCGGTTTAGCAAATGCAAGTGCATAATAAAATGATGGAATCCCAACTTGCTCAAATTTCTCAGCATGTTGTTGGTTCTACTTCTAACTCCAGAACTGAGTTTCCGGGGAAAACAGTTGTGAACCCAAGGGAATAAGCTAAGGCAATCACTCTTAGATCTGGAAAAGAGTACGATGGTTCGGCTATGGTTGAAGATCACCAAACAAATGGTTAAGGGGGTACCCCTGTTCTCGATGATGCTAACTTTGAAGTTCAACTAAGCCCAACCAATTAAAGAATTAGCAGCGAGACACCCCCGATAATCTGTGAAAAGGAGCAAGCTAATGATCCTTTGAAACCACATGTTCCGTCACTCCCCTTCCCCCAGAGGGTGGTGGAACATAAGCATAATGAGAAATTTTCAAAATTTCTCGAGGTCGTGAAAGGACTTCAAGTGAACATCCCCTTTTTGCATGCCATGTCGCAAATGCTGACATATGCAAAATTTCTCAAGGAGCTCGTATCTAATAAGATTCGCCTTGAGGAAAGTGCCACTATCTCCCTTCCTGTGGAAGTTAGTGCTATTCTTCAAAAGAAATTGCAAGAAAAGCTTGGTGATCCCAGAAGTTTTTCTATTCCATTGAAAATTGGTGATTTGGAATCCAAGAATACACTTTGTGATGTTGGTGCTAGCGTTAGCTTGATGCTTCTTTCTATTGCTAAAAAGCTGAATTTTGAGGACATGAACCTACAAGGATGTTTATACAACTAGCCGATCGCTCGGTTAGATTGCCTCTAGGTGTCTAAGAGGATGTCCCGGTCCAAGTTGGACGTGTCTTTATTCCATGATGGTCGTTTGACCTTGAATGTTGGTGATGAGAAAACTACTTTCTCTTTCACCAAAACTATGAAAATGCCTATGATGGATGAGATCCATCGTATCGATACTTTTGGTGATAGTATTAATTCATTTCGAGTAATGGAGGAAATAAATGAACCTTTGGAAGCTCTTATAACCAACAGAGAGCTTCATGAGAACGATGAGGCTAAGGGGTAGGAGCTATTTCTTGATCGAACCCCGATTCATATCACAAATGAGTTCGACATCCTACTTAAGGACGGGCACGAAGAGAGTGTTTTTCCTCCTCCAAAGGTCAAACTGAAACCCCTCCCTTCTCTTCTATAATATGCCTTTTTCAAGTGAGAAGGAGTCTTGTCCAGTTATATTTAATGCCACATTTAATGATACTTCAATCAAAAAATTACTCTGTGTATTAAGGAAATATCAAAGTGTTATTGGTTAGACCATTGCTGACATAAAGGGAGTGAGTCCCTCTTTATGTATGCATCGGATCCTTCTCGATGATGCCAATGCTTCATCAATTGAGCATCAACGAAGGTTAAATTTGAACATGAAAGAAGCAGTAGGAGCTGAAGTGCTCAAGCTACTTAAGGCCGGCATCATTTTCCCTATTTCTGATAGTAGGTGGGTAATCCCAGCCCCGTTCAAATTGTGCCTAAAACAGGAGGCAAGACTATTGTTAAAAATGAAATGGGAGAATCGATCTCTACTTGATCGGTTACAGGGTAGCGTATGTACACTGATTATCGTAAACTTAACAAAGCCACTCAGAAAGATCATTTCCCTTTGCCATTTATTGATCAAGTACTTGAGCGTTTGGTTGGTCATTCCCATTATTGTTTTCTTGATGGGTATTCTTGTTTTTTTTCCAAATCCCAATTAATCCCGAGGATCAGGAGAAAACTACCTTTACTTTCCCTTTTGGCACCTTTACTTATCGAAGGATTCCTTTTAGGTTATGTAATCCCCCATCCACACTTTAACGATGTATGATGGCCATTTTTTCTAATAAGCTTGAATCCTCCATTGAGGTATTTATGGATGACTTTTCGGTTGGAGAACAATCTTTTGATCAGTGTCTATCTAATCTCGTTTTAGTGTTAGAACGATGTCAAAAGACGAACTTGGTCCTCAACTGGAAAAAATGTCACTTCATGGTTGAAGAAGGCATCATGCTTGGCCATGCCATCTCAAAACATGGTATTGAGGTGGATAAAGCAAAGATTGAGGTCGTAGTATGCTTGCCCCCACCTATTAATGTAAAGGAGGTAAGAAGATTTTTGGAGCATGCTGGTTTCTACCGCTGCTTCTTCAAAGACTTCTCAAAAGTTGCTAAATCTCTCACCCAGCTCCTTCTTAAGGATGCCCCATTTGAATTTTCTAAAGAGTGCGTTATAGCATTTGATCAACTTAAGGTAGCTTTGATTTTGGCCCCCATCATATAAGCTCTCGATTAGAATCTTACATTGGAGCTTATGTGTGACACTTCGGACTTTACCGTTGGAACTGTTCTCGGCCAACAGAAAGATGGGAGGCTGAATGCCATTTAATATACAAGTAAAACATTAGATGAGGCGTATTGGAATTATATTACCACCGAGAAAGAACTTCTAGCCATTGTGCATGCAATGGAGAATTTCAGATCCTAATTAGTTGGAGCTAAGGTCATTGTTTTTACTGATCATTCGGCTTTGAAATACGTTCTCTCAAAGATGGATGCAAAGCCGAGACTCATACGATGGATCATGCTCCTCCAAGAGTTTGATCTCGAAATCCATGACAAAAGTGGGGCGAAGAATGTACTGGTGGATCACTTATCCCGCTTGCCTTTAGCTGATGGGGATGAGATCACCCCCGTGGATGACTCTTTCCATGATGAATAACTAATGGCGTCCATATCTTCCCCTATCCCTTGGTTTGCGGATTATGCAAATTACCTCAATGCTGAGGTCATTCCGCCTAATTGACCTACCAACAGAGGCGGAAATTCTTGCATGATGTTTGGAATTACTATTGGGATAATCCTTTATTGTTCAAAAGAGGAGTTGATGGCCCCTTTCGACATTGTATTCCCGATTCAGAAATTCAGGATGTCATTTTCATGTGCCACTCATCTCCTTGTGTTGGGCATATGAGCTCTAATAAGTCCTTAGCCAAGGTCTTGGAATGTGCCCTCTTTGGCCAAGCATGTTTAAGGATGTTTGGTCTATTGTGACGTTTTGTGACTGGTGTAAACGCACCGGCAACCTTTCGAGAAGGCATGAAATGCCCCGTATCAACATTTTAGACCTTTAAATGTTTGATGTTTCGTGGATGGACTTCATGGGGCCTCTTCCAACCTCCTTTGCGAACTATTTAATATTTCTTGTAGTTTACTACGTGTCAAAATGAATAGAAGCCTTCACTTCTCCCAGTAATGACTCAAAGGTGGCTATAAAACTCTTCAAGGAGATCATTTTTCCAAGGTTTGGAGTAATTCGGGCTGTTATTAGTGATGGGGGACGCATTTTGCCAAGATAACTCTCCAAACTCCCCTGCTAAGTTTGGGGAAAAGCATAAGGTTTGCTTAGTTTACCACCGTCAAACAAACGGCCAAGCTTAGATCTCTAATTTTGAGATCAAGGTCATCCTTGAGAAGACCGTTAAAAGGTCTAAAAAGGATTGGTGTACAAAGCTCTGCGACGCCTCCTGAGCCTATCGGACTGCTTTTAAAACTCCAATTGGCACAACTCCCTATAACACATGTGTATGGGAAGTCGTTCCATCTTCCTGTGGAGTAATAACACTGTGAGCATTGGGCCACAAAAACCTTAAAGTTCGATACGCGTAGCGCCAGTGACAAACGCATGCTTGATCTTCATGCTTTAGGAGAAATTCGGTTGGATGCTTACGAGAATGCTCGTATTTATAAAGATCGAACTAAAGCATATCATGATAAACATATCTTAGAATGAGACTTTAAGGTAGGAGACAAGATCCTCCTCTTTAATTCGTGATTGAGGTTGCTCCCCGAAAAACTAACATCACGTTGGAGTGGACAATTTGTAGTCCGCTAAGTCAAAGGGATGGAGTCATTCATGGTTAATGGCCAAAGCTTATAATCATAACATGATGGCTCTCCTATTAATGTATGTTCAGTTGTGCATCTAGATGACTTCGATGTAACGAATTTCACATCTTAGTTTGGTTTCTAGAGGATGCTCTAGGCTCGGGATATTAAACAATCGCTCATGGGAGGCACCCTGCTTAACATGTACATATTTACACAAGTTTTGAGCTCATTTTTAGCATTTTGGCTCCTTATGAGCATATTTTGTGAGTTTTGGGAATTTTATCATCCCACTACACTTGATGAACCTCATATGCCAAGGAAACCCCTTCGACATCATTGGGTTTCTTTCTGGAATTGACAAGAGTGAGTAAAAGAAGTTCATTGAAACATTATATAGTTTTTGCTTGGGTACTCTTGTTGTTATGCTCATAAGGCTCTTTAAGCAAAAAGGTTCGAAATATTAACTATTAAGCTTCAAAAGAAGCAAAATTGACCAGAAACAAGGTACATGCAGCCGCATATGTAGCATCTTTTGCTAAAAATTGAAAGGCATAAAAATTCAATGCTCAGTGCAACCGCATACTGTGACCAATGCGGCCTCAACCCCCTCTACACGACCACATGCCCTTAACTGTGTAGCCGCAACCCACATTTTTCTCCCAATCTGTCTTTTTGTTCATTGAAATGAAATTTTCGAAAAAAGGGGCCATGCGACCGCAACCCCCCTCCCTTGCGGGTTTTATTTCATTTTCCATCCTCTTTCTACTCATTCTTTCAAAACCAACTCTCAATCCACAAATACTCCATTCTTCTTTCATCCTCAAACTCTTAACCTTTGCATCTTAAACTCATAAATCTCTCTTTTAATTCAATTTTTCTACCCTCATACTTCCACAAATGACTAAATTAAATCATAAATTTGCATTCTTTCAACAAAAATCTCAAAAATACATATCAATCTTAGGGTTTCGAACAAAGCTAGGGTTTGGGCTCTCCAACTTCAAATTTTCGTTTTCTTGGTTAAAGAGTGTTGTCACACTCTTTTTGCTATAAATTCTTCAAACCCTAACATTATTTTTGTGATTTTTATCGATTTTCATGACTAATTAGTTAATTTGTCTGTTCTTTTTTGAAAGTCTACTTGATTGTAGTTATATTAGTTTGTTTTTGGTTATATTTGTTGGTCATTGTTGACTTAAAGCTTGTTTTCTGTTCTTAAGCTTCTACTTCTCTTCATTCTTTGCTTTTGTTGAGACCTTAAAGCACTTGGAGATAGGCTTCTTGGTCTTCTTCTTGGTTAGGTAAGAGAAGCTGTTTGAACTAGAATCATTGGAGTTAGGCTTCTAGTTCTTTATTTGGTTAGGAAGTAGAAGCTATTTTCTTGTTATTTTGTGCTGTTATAAGTGTTGTATATCTTGTTGTTTTTGCCTACTACTTATCACCATGCCTCTTTCCCACATAAGAAAAAAACAAAAGAGAAACCCAGTTCACATGCAACGAGATATTCTTCTTTCCGAACCCGAGGAATAGGAAATCGTTCCTCCTCCTCCTCTTAAAATTCCCTCACAATTGCAAGACAAATATGAGTCCCTCTCTAAGCGAACAACAAAACACCAATATTTTTCCATCCTCAACCTTGTAGAGATTTAGGTTTCAATGATGAAATTGCGTATATGTTTGAAAATCTAGGGTGGGATTGGCTTATGCGCCCCTCTAATGCGCAATACACTTTCAAGTCCCTCATCGTAGAATTTTTAAGCACTCTCACTCACTCAAACACCACTGAAGAAGGAGAATTTCCTTCCCATGATATCACTTTCCGCATGTTTAACCATAGACATACAATCACTCTCACCCGGTTAAATGAGATTCTTATGTGTGATCAGGTGAATCCTTTGTTTGAACCTTCAATTGAGAAAATTCTTGAGCTTGCTATGTATAATGCCTTTTGGGAATGTATTAGTGGTAAATGTAGACTTTCTTCCATTCATAGTCAAGATAGTCAAATGCACTAGTCTTGTTTGCGTTTGACTCATAGGATGTTTGGTTTTTCAAGTTTCTCTAAGCAAGACTTAAGGAAAATTAGTCTAGATGAGCTTTCTTGCCTTTTCCTTGCATGTCGTCAGTCTTCCGCTGGTAAGGTAAACACTAGATTTTTTTTTTTTTTGCGTTGGTGTCTACAATTCACAAACTATCCCTCAATGACGGGGTCAATTCAACTGGGTGGTTGCATTACTTTGATTGCTTCCAAATTAGGTTACTCCAAGTACTTTGTTGCTCTGGACCCAGTCCCTACTAACCTGTTTTTTTATCTCAATGAATTTCAATATTATGAATTCTAACATAGAACTATTAAGGAAGGGGTGTGGAGTCGGTCAGTGGGACGAGTTCACCATTGTTACTTGCCAAATGCCGCACTAACTGCATTGGAGAGGGCTAATGCCTTTATTATCCCTTTCCAACCCCTCACTCGACAAGATCGTGCTTACTACGCACAACGAGCCCCTCATCTTATACCTAGGGAGCAAGCTCCTTTAAAGCAAGAACCACCCATTGACCAACAAACCCGATCTCATATTATGAATTCTAACATAGAACTATTAAGGAAGGGGTGTGGAGGCGGTCAGTGCGACAAGTTCACCATTGTTACTTGCCAAATGCCGCACTAATTGCATTAGAGAGGGCTAATGCCTTTATTATCCCTTTCCAAACCCTCACTCGACAAGATCGTGCTTACTACGCACGACGAGCCGCTCATCTTATACCTAGGGAGCAAGCTCCTTTAGAGCAAGAACCACCCATTGACCAACAACCCCGACAACAAATTCATGAGGAATGGCCTCCTAACCCTCCCTAGACCTATGCCCCACCTTATAATGATTTAGTGAATGATTTCAATAACAACTCTCTCCAACAAACTCAAATGTTTAGTTACATTTGACAACAACAACAGCAACTCAAACAATACCGTGACTTAGCTAGGATACAAAACAATTTTACCTATCATTACCATGTCACCCATGGCCACTTTGATCGATACTTAAAATGTCCATACCACCCGGTTCAAGAAGGCCCAGTTTGTGGTTTGGATAATAACCAACCCACATGGGCTCACTTTCCAACCCATACCGAATTGGGTTACAACTTTCAAGTTTCCGTAGGTTGTGACTGTAACACCCTGGAATTTCCTAATTTTCTACTCTATATTTTTCCGGAAAACATAATATAAATATCAAGTATATATAATTATTAAAACTCCTAAATAACGAGGAAAAACCAAAGTATTATCGCCATCGTGATAACGACTAAGGCATTTATCAAAGTACTACAGCGGGAGTCTTAAAACTAAAACCAATTTAAAAATTAAACTTCAAAACAATCTCAAAACCAAATTCAAGCCAGCATCAAAAATAAAAATCAGCTTAAAACTTTATGACACTTCGGAACCATTTAATGGCCCTAAGAAAACCAAAACCAGAACTAAAAGCTTTGACAAAAAGCAACATCCAAATAATAGTTATATAACTCCATAAGCAATAAAATTAAAACTACAAAACTGCACACCAAGCACTCTCACTCCTGCCCAGCATGAAATGACTTATGCCTACTTGTACTTGTAGCTTTTCTTATTCTAGATAACTACTCGCAAACAAGTGGGCCATCGTAGGGCCAAGTCCAAGACAAGCCATGCACACAATACAAACTGTCAGCAAAGCTAAACAAATAACTAGTAAAGAATATGCAACAAGAATAACATAAATTTAAACATACATACATCTTACCTTTGACAACTCTTCACCTGTCCATAGACTCAACAAATTAATTATTATAATTAGAATTTAGATTCCGCATCGAACGTGTTTGCATTCCTTTAAAATTCGCCCTAAGGGCACCAACTTAAGAGCAACTCCAAGAAGGTATTACCTTTGTCACATAAAGTGACGGAATTCTAGCACATGAAAAAAATAAAAGAGTACAACGTCTTATACTCCGATTAGAAGTCATAGATCACTATTCCATACGACTCCCCCTACTGAAGGTATATACGTTCCAAGAGTTTTGGTGCGCATCCTCTTACACTTTACGTGATTAAACAGTTTAACAATATCATGACTCACATACAACATCACATAAAAGCATCCATCAATTCAAGCAAGTCATATTAATTATCTTTGAATTAAAGTGATTCTAAACATAATCTCATGTGTGTCCATTAATTAAGCTGAACTTCCTTTACCACACATCAACTGTGAGTGGTTAACTATTTACTTTCTCCTTGACCACACATTAAACTGTGAGTGGCAACATGTATAAAAAATTTTGCTCATTAACTTCTTTTAATCATGGGGATAAAAATTCAACAACTACTTTTCTTGTTGATTTAGTAACTAACCAACCTCAATAACTTCCTTTCTTCATAAATAAGATATTGGCCAAATTAAACCGATCATAACATTCCAATTAAATCTTGTAGAATTTATATTGCTAAAAACATGGAATGTCAAAATAATATAAAACCAAACTTCTAATAAAACTTTTCATGCATGTCAATTCACATTCCAAACAAATACAACAACATAACATAACATAAAGGATCATCCAAGCATTAATTATAATTCCTATGTTCGCCTTTAGTACATACGTACCTTGCAAAATAGTGGTGATCCGCAAAAACTTCTAAAAGTCCATTATTTCAATGTTTCCAACATAGAGGAAGCCGAAACTAAATTAAAACCTTGTTGACTAACTTAAACAACAACACTAAATTAACTTTCTATATTGGAAAATTGTCAAAAATATTCCTTGGGCGGTCCCTATTCAATTCCATACTTTACTCTAATTTTTCTATTACAAAATACTCGATTTGGGAAACTTGTTTATGCTTTATAAAACCTCAACATACATTTTATGTCATTTTAGAAAAGTGGACATCAATTTAAAATAGCCAAAACTCCTTCAAAAACCTCAAAAACAACACAATTCAATCATACAATGTAGTACTTAACTTATATGATTAATTCTTGCTAATTACAGACTTTAAAACCCTATGTATTCACTTTACAAAATCTGGACAGTATGTTAAACATGCTTAAAATCACTTTTAAACATCATGAAACATGCTAAAGATCATATGTAACATTATAGAATTAACATGTGATCACACTAGCATAATATGTACACTTAAAACTTATTTTAACTTGCTTTTATTAAATTTACAGATTTGTTAATTAACTTTAAACTCATGAAAAATAAAACTAAACTTCATAAAAACCCTAGAAAACATATTAACTTTGATATATAATCATAATACTTTAAAACTAATGCATAAAACATAAAACATGATTAAATTCGTGATCATAAAACAAAACCCTAGTTTTCATGTTTCATGAACATATATTATATTTGAAAACTAACATTCAAAACATGATTGTAATTACATAAACATGCTTAAAACATAATTACAAAAACATGATTATAAATTATGAACAATAATTAAATAGATTAGAAGAAGTTTTTTTTATAAGATCCGAAAATATACCACAAGGGGAGGAGCAAGGGTTGCCGCGGAGGCAGGGGCGGTGACAGGGCAGGCGGGCTGCAGCGGGGCTCCGGTGAGGAACACAAAACTTTTTTTGTTCTTTTTCTTCGGAAAACAGAAGACCCCAAAAAAAAATTCGAACTCTCTTTTTTTTCTCTCTCTTAATTTTTGAATCCTAAATCACCAATTTGCAAAATAAAATCTGAAAAATTGGGTTTTAAGGAGTATTTATAGGCCCAAAGTAGGATTTGGTGAAAGCCCATAATTATCCGAATTAGTGGAAAATACTTTTATGCCCTTGCTTTAAAATAAATTAGGAAACTCTAAAAATTCTATTTTTATAAACTATTCAAAATGTTTCATAAAACATAAAATATTATTTATGAACACAAAATAATTATTTTTAATTTAAATTCTTTTGTTTAATACTCTTTTTGAATACAACTTCTCAATGAAAATATTAAAATCATACGCGTAAAATACAAAAATAATTCCTTAAAATAAGTGAATATGGGGTATTACTGTCTACCCCCCTTAAAAGAATTTTCGTCCCGAAACTTTATGTAGATTAGTGTACGGAATTTGAATAGACACTACATTTACTTCAACTTTTTCATTATAATGCTATGTTGTTGTAGACTTTAGACATTTACTTAACTTTCACTTGACAACTTTTTAGTAACCAGACATAAAACTTTTACTTAAAAGTCGTAAAAACTCATTAAAACTGTCAAAATAGAGGGTAAAACAAGCGAAATTGGATCGCACTCTACCCCCCTTAAGAATCATGTTACGACCCCATAACTCTACCTAGCTACTAACCTGAAAAAACTTTGGATACTTTTCTCTCATCATATATTTAGCCTCCCAAGTAGCTTCTGTTGTTTCTTGGTTAGACCACAACACCTTCACAATTTAAACACTTTTCCTACGAGTATCCCTTACCTTACTATCAAGAATCTAAATTGGCTTCTCTTCAAAGGTAAAAGTTTGGTCTAACTCTATTGTTTTAGGCTGTAATACATGTGACCCATTTGGAACATTCCTTAGTTGAGACACATGAAATATGTTGTGAACTTTGCTGAACTCCATTGGAAATGCTAACTTATAGTCCACTTTTCCAACCCTTTGCAAGATCTCATGGGATCCTATGTATTTTGGGCTTAATTTTCCCTTCTTTCCGAACCTCATTACTCCCTTCATTGGTGATACCTTAAGTAACGCTTTATCGCCAACTTGAAACACAACTTCTTGTCTTTTTTGGTCTGCATAACACTTTTGTCTATCTTGTGCTGTATGAATCTTTGCTTGTATTACTGTTATTTTATCTGCGGTTTCTTTAATCAATTGAGGTCCTAGAATCACTTTCTCACTTATGTCACTCCAACATAAGGGACTTCAACACTTCCTTCCATACAAAGCCTCAAAAGGTGCCATGCCAATGTTTGCATGGTAGCTATTTTTGTATGAAAACTCTGAGATCTATGTGAGCCTCCCAATTCCCTTGAAAGTCCATTACACAAGCTCTTAGCATGTCCTTCAAAGTTTGTATGGTTCTTTCTGTTTGTCCATCGGTTGCTGGATTGAATGATGTACTCATTATCAACGTTGTACCAAAGTTCTCCTGGACACTTTTCCAAAATTTTGAAAGAAACCTAGAATCGCTATCTAACACGATATCCTTTGGAACTCCATGTAGCCTCACAACATGTTTTATGTAAGCCTTTGCAAGTTGTTCCATTTTCAAAGTCTCCTTCGTTGGTATAAATACCGCTGACTTCGTAAATCTATCCACCACAACCCATATGGTATCATTTTTTATTTCTTTACTTTGGTAAGCAAGTTACAAAGTCCATTGGTATGCAATCCCATTTCCATTCTGGTATTTCAAGTGGTTGGACTTCTCCTTGTGGTCTCTTATGCTCAAATTTCACATTTTGACAAGTAAGACACTTGCTCACAAATTCAGCCACTTCTCTTTTCATCCTATGCCACCAATATACCTTCTTCAAATCCTCATATAGCTTATCGCCTCCAGGATGCACTGAATACAGGGTATTATGACCTTCTTCCATGATTCTCTATTTCAGATTGATATGGATTTTTAGTAGTATTCGCAAATACAACCTAAAACTCACGTTTTTTTTTTTTTTGTCAATTAAACTCTCCACTCCTGGATTGATTTAATTGAAGACTAATTAATTAACACACTCCCGATAATTAATTAACTAGGTTCTAAATTTGTTAATCACTCCTGACTCACAAATTTATGATTGAAATTTCGAACAAATTGATATCCACAATTTGAGCAAATTTTTGGAAATTTGTATTAAAAAATTCAATGTATAAAAACTTAATTAATTACATCCTATTGTTGAGATTATTTATAGGTATAATCAACAACAAAATCTTAACTAGAATCTACAAAAGAATCACGCATAAACTAGGAAAATAAACCCTAATCTTGCTCAACAAACTAAAGATAAGATTGCCACATCATCATGCAACTTGCACTTTGATCTTATCTTTCCTAACAAACTCTAACTAACTAACTAATCAAGAAATTATCCTAACAACTTGACTAAATAATTAAAAAACAAGATAATCATCAGAATTTATCCTAAAATCACGAAAATTGCTTGATGCCCAAGATAGTTGAAATCGTCAAAAATTCCCGCCACCATGCTTCGTCAATTTTGGCGCAACTTTCAAGAACTTCAAGAAATGCTTCAAGATTCAATCTTTTAATCAAGAAACCTTCAAGAAACCATTATTCATGTCTTTTAGCATATTTATGATGATCAAGACTCCACAAGAATTAATAATAATAATGTCCAAAATGAGAAAACCCTATCAAGTGAAGTGGGAAAAACTCATGGACCAAACCATCTTGTTCCCTGTTACCACCACTGTGATTCCATCCTGTGATTTCAATAGTTATAGTTATTTATCACTTAACTTAACTAATGACTCACTCTATCAGTGACAACAATATTAATGATCATCATCCAAATGTGTTGGGTAGGGAGCCATCACTGTTGTCAGTGCTTACCACATTATTTACCATCGTTATCCAAACCTGTGATTTATCTGTAATAAAACCAATGGGATTTATCATTAGGCTAATTGGCTCATCCACTGTTGGTGTTTCATCACAGATATTCAAATTCACATCACAGATCCTCACATTTCAATGGTACGCACCACCTTCCTTTATTCCTTAAACTTCAATCCTCATGGATCTTGAAGTCCACAACTTTTCCTACACTCAATTTTTCCTTTATTCCGTCAAGTTTCCCATCCTCCTCCTGGGTCTTCTTAATTTCCTGAAATAATGTTGGTTGGATACTCCGATTACAAAGGATTCCTTCAAACTCTCCCTCCTTCACTATCTTCAAGTTCAATCACTCAATATCCTTACATAGTTCATTAGCAACCACCAAAGTATTCAATCCATGCTCCGTTTCACGGCTTAAAGCATCCGCTACCAGATTGGCCTTCCCTTCATAGTATTGGATATCTATGTCATAATTCTTGATCAACTCAAGCCATCTCCTCTGTCTCATGTTTAAATCTTTTTGAGTGAAAAAGTACTTCAAACTTTTGTGGCTTGTGTATATTCTACACTTTACCCCATACAAGTAATGCCTTCTTATCTTTAAAGCAAACACGATCGTTGCTAACTCAAGATTGTGAGTAGGGTAGTGTCTCATCTGGCTTCAATTGTCTTAAAGCATACACAATCACCTTTATATTTTGCATTAACACACATCCCAAAACATTTTTAGAAGCATCACTATACACATCATAAGAATCACTTCTATCTGGCAAAGTCAGCACTCACTAGTGGAAAATTTTCTAAACGTAATGCCCTATTTGTATCGGGCACTAGAAGATATAGTTACAAATACTGTATTTGTAACGATCAAATTGTTAAGGCGTTACACAAACTTAATTATTTTAACCACTTTTCCACTATTTATATCGGGCTTATTGTTGGACCATTACATTTAAGATTTTTTGTAACTATAACTCATTTTACGCGTTACAATTGCTGAACTATTTACTACACCATATGCTGTTTGTAACGGTTTCCTTTTAGCTCCTTACTAATAATATACATTTATAGCAAATTATTTAAATGACCGTTACATTTTTTAATTTAGTAAAAACCCTAAGTAAACAGTACACATGCAAACTCATTACTTCCCGCTATCTTCTTCTCAACTATCTTCTCAAAGTCTTTCTTCCACTATTTTCTCAAAAACCGTTCTTCCATTATCTTCTCAAAGTCGTTCTTCCACCACCACTATCTTCGTTATTCCACTATCTTCTCTTTCACCACCTCCACTATCTTCCACCACCACTATCTCCCACCTTCTCACTATCTTCATTGCAAATTCCACCACCACAACCACCGCCACTATCTTTCAGTATCATTATTTGTCGCAAAATCCACCGCCTGCAGCTTCTCTTCTTCTGAATTTGCCCAATTTTTGGGTAATTATATCTAACCTTGATTTGAGTAATTTTTGTTGTTTTTAGTTGGTTATCTTATGTTTTTGAATTTCATGCATTGATTTTTTTTTTGCAAGTATTTTTATGTAATATTTTTGTATACAAGTAGTTGTAATTTATCAATTTCTAATGAAAAATTTTGAATTTGCAATTAGTTTCAGTAATTTCAGTGATTCCTTTTGTTTTTAGGTAATTAGT
Source organism: Suaeda aralocaspica (assembly GCA_016808085.1). NCBI lineage: Eukaryota > Viridiplantae > Streptophyta > Magnoliopsida > Caryophyllales > Amaranthaceae > Suaeda > Suaeda aralocaspica. Next base: position 516,131 of record PYUH01000084.1, on the reverse strand, counting down.
TTGGATTTCGAATTGGTTTTGTTTAATTTCTAGTAATTCCTTTTGTTTGTTGGCTTAATTTATGAAATTTCTCAAGGTACATGTGTTTCTTGGGTTAATGTGTTGGCTTTGGTGCTTTCTCTGTTTAATCGTATTAAATTATTACAGTTTCTTCCTCAGTTGTGTTCTTGTATGTTGAAGATTAAGCCATTTGAAGCCTTTATCCATTGTCCATTCTCTGTATAACCAACTTTTGTTTGCCGGTAGTTTGTAGTTGCAATCTTCTTGGTGTATTGAGTGTTGTTAGGGATTGATTCCTTGAGATGATCTTTATGAGATGATAAATTAGCAACCTCTAATACACAACTAGTTGTGGGTATTTAATTGGAGGACTGCTTGATTTCTCAAACTTTAGGTATTTAGTTTTATCTAAAATGGCAATTTTGGTAAATATTTGAAAACCCTGACATTTAAAAATAATAAATAGGAAGTGGTCTCCTTGTTACATTACCGCCCCACGTGTTGCATAGTTTTCTCAGTAATTACTCTTTCCTCATCTTACAGTGCTCCTTAAAAAAATCCCCAATTCGATTAGAAATTAGGCAGTACCTGTGTCACTGTTAGTGCGAAAAAGATGTAAATGCCCTTTTAGATGCAATCCAAATGTCTAAAACTTCAAAAACCAGGATTTTCCATTTAATTGGTTTAGGTAAATTTTTTCATAAAGGAGTGATTTGTTTTATAATTGAGGTTTAAGCTTAATGATTTCATATGATTAGTTGTCGGTATTTAATTGGCTACCTTATTAGGATCACATGGGTTGAAGCTTGATCTATGCGATGGTAAATGATGCTGGGGAGCTCTTTTATGAGGTTGCCCTTTTTGTAACATAGTCATATACCTATAGTAATTCATCCTCCTAGCTTCAAATCACATTCAACAAATATAGATAGCAAGCATGATTAAGAAAACAAAAATCAACATACTGATAGGTAATGGCAGCTTTCAACTCTTGTAGTCTAAGTTTCCAAGATTGACTGCTCTTCATCAAGCATCATATCAGTATCATTCTTATCACCATCATCACATTCACCAGCAATTCCAACCCTACAAAGCCGCTTTGTTCTAACAAGGGCCTCCCTCCAATCCTTAGCCACAACAACTGCATTCTGCAGTCAACGATGTGCAGCAATATTCCCAACTAAAACCAACATCATCACATTCAGCATCCCAAACAACATTTCAGATAACAAAAACAACATAAAGAAAGTTTTCGTTGGATATTTCACATTTCTAGTTTTGATAACTTTCGAGTTTGAACTCACTTGAGCTTGCTTTTGTGTCTCTTTACTGTTTCTACATTAATCTGGTTTAAGTTTTTGTATATGTCATCTATGAGTACTGCAAACCGAGTTAATGTCTACCTACTTGTTCGGAGGATGAATTCACTCTGTTGTTCTTGGCTTGAATATTGGTATTTAGATAAGCCTTTGAATCCTTTGAATTTTAACCAGGTTGGGAGAAGGCTTATAAAAAAAAAAAAAAAAAAAAAACGCTTATTAGCAATCTTGTGAATGTTGTCATTATCCTGCGGTCCTACCTGATGTGAATTTTTGTCCTCTGGTTTTGAACTGAAGTTCATGGGCCCCACCCACCCTCAAACATCAAACAAAATTTTATTCTTAGTTTTGAGCCTGTCGAGTTTTTTAAATTTGTTACTCTCCTTTTTTGACCTGTTGCATCGTGTAACGAATTTCATGTTTGACTTTATCATGCTCTAGTTCTCTATTTATCGCTGATCGCACATCATATAGCTTTTTAACTAACTTCTTGTTCTATTACGCTGAAGGATCCACTCGCCTGTTAAAGAAAAAAGGAGAGATTATGTCTGCAAGGTAAATAGGTATGAAAAGAGCCTACCTTCATTATATAAATGTTATATCATCTATCCTCTTTTTGGGTGTCTGAAACTAGATACTGCTTGGAATCCAATCATATGTTTCCTTTTTCTCCTTCCAAGGCGAGCCATTTCTTTTTATCTTGTCAATTCTCATGGTATTCGCTTCGACTTTGGTTTTTTCTTGACTGAGATTCTGACGCCCTGGATTCTGGCTGTCGAATAAGCAGATTCTCTTCAATCTGTTGATCTAAATTTCTTCTACAATTACCATTTTTTTCACTTGGCCTGCCCTTTTTCTTACTCTCATTTACAATTTTCACACTGTTCTCCAATATCTCTGCTTACATAATGTAGGAATATTCACACTAATAGAAGAAATTTTATCCATTACATAACTAGTATGATGTATGTTGTGACCTTAAGAAGGTTGATTTTTGTTTTTTCTATGAATGATAATTCTAGTTTTTATTAGCCTATGCCTGAGGAAAGAAGTGGTGTGCCACTGGTATCTTCTTGATAGAGCATACCACTGATGCATTGTTCATTATATTACCTTCTTTATACCATATATAACTGAGTGGTATTGATTTGCTTCTGCTGGCTGCGGCTCTTTTGTAAGTCTCTTTGACAGTTTCTTTGTAATCATGTTTACACCTCTTGTTTGGTACACGTGGAGAGGGACTATCTATCTTTAGACAAGTGCTACCCCAGACTTTCCGTCTCGCCAGATTTCTCAAAGTTTTATTAAGATGTGAAATTTTCATGATAATTCTAAGTTCTAACTTGTTGGTTTCAGGATTTTTGTTCTTTTGATATTTATGTTTGGTTATTTTTTATTTTGACTATATGTTTCAAGGTGGTGGTTAATTGGCCGAGGGAGAATCTAAAATTACTGATGCACACCCCTGTCAGGTATTTCTATCATCCGTCTTTTCCTGTCTTCTATTTTTCCAGTCTCTTCCTTTAGCATCCCCTGACCATTTTTCTTTAATTACAAATCAATAAAAATGTGAAAAGTTGTTAAGAAACTACACACTACACCTCCCTGATTGAATTGTCATTGTTCAAACTTCATGTTGGAAATAATGTCAACTGCATTGACTAGCAATACAGTCTTCACTTGTAAAATGTGCGTCCTAGTACCTAAAAAGTTTTGTCTTAGTATGTTAATTTGAGTGACTTCTCTTATTTTTTCAGTGCCATTTTTGTATTTTTGTTTTTTTTTTTGTGTGCTATGTAATACGAAATACCTCTTTTGTGATTTCCCCCTTTTACTTTGGGAAACAGCTTTGAGCATGATTTTTTTAAAGATGAGAGCAGTGCAGACCAGAATTAGCATGATAAATAGCGTGATCCACCTATGTAGTGTGGAAAAAGCACTTTATTAAAACTGATTATGGGTTTCGAGAAACCTTCTGCTGGTGAAATCATACTAGGGGAGCACAATGTTATCCCAAATTATTTTGAGCAGAATCAGGTTATTTAATATTGTCTTTTGGGCATTTAGGTTTTGGTCCTTTCACGACCGTGAAAGTTTGTTGTATGACATGATATCATACTGACATTGGCTTAATTTTTTTTACAGGCTGAAGCACTTGATTTGAATAAAATAGTACTGCAGACAGTGGAAGAAGTTGTAGAAGATAAAAAACGCGATGACATAAAAGGTCTTGTAGGACGTTGCAATTTCAAGTCTGATATGCTTGATAGGAAACTTTCCCTTCTGAGTGGTGGAGAGAAGGTAATGTCATCAAAATATTTAACTACTTGGTATTTGTTTGAAGCTCTGCCTCAGTTGTTGAATTGCATATCTTTCGATTCCACTTGAAGGCTTACTCATCATATTGTGCTTATAGGTATGCTTGGCTTTCTGCAAGTTCATGATGAAAAAGTCAACTTTACTGGTTCTTGATGAACCTATCAATCATTTGGATATACCTACAAAAGAAATGCTTGAGGTTGGTGCTCCCTTTCGTGCTTGAGTTTGTTATATAGATCATTATATAATCTACTCTTATGTCAAGCCGTTGTCTACTAGGAAGCTATAAAAGAATATCAGGGTACTGTCATTACAGTTTTCCATAATCGGTATTTTATTCGTCAGATAGTTAACAGGGTGGTTGAGGTTAAAATGACCATATACAAGACTATGTTGGGGACTACAATGTGAGTTTTATCGCCAACTAAAATATAATTATGACTTATGAATAGCCTTGTTATTATAATTTGTTGTGAATAGCCTTTGCAAAAATGGTCAAATAATGTTAATGAAATGGGGTATTCATAGAGTTGAATGGTATGTTACGCTTTATCGCCAACTAAAATACAATTACGAGTAGCCTTATTATTGTATTTTTTTGTGAATTAAACTTTGTTTTATGTTGTTGAGTTGCAGGCAATGACCAAGACCGACAATTCGGCACCAAGCGAGAATTTTTAATTTAAAACCTTCTTTTGACAGGTGCCTTTTTTCAGGTTTTAATTAGTTATGGCCTTTCAGGTTACTCTAGGTTGCATTTATTGTTTATTTTTTATTTATTTTTCATTATAGGTTTGCAAAATCCCCTTTTTAGGATATGTAATACGAATTTTGTTTAATGTAATACAATATGTAGTATTAACGAATTTGAGTTTATATATACTTGGGTTGCAATCATGGTTGTGTTGAAATGGAAATTCTAGCTCTTTTTTAGCAATTTGAAATTGTGGTAGTGTGATGGGTTGTGAATTATAAATTGTTGTGGTGCATGGATGGTGTATGTAGCTTGTAATACTCTGCAGGCACAACCCATAATCTTGTATAGGTGCTTAAGTGGTGTAGTAGTGGATGTTTATTTTATATTTTATAATATAGATTATTTGTAACAGGCAATATAAGAGACTCGTTACAAATAAAATGTTATTTGCAACAGGCTGAATAGTATATCTAAATTTTATTTGTAACGGGCAATCTAGTGCATTTGTTACGAATAAATGTTATTTGTCACGGGCCAGATAGTATATTAGTTACAAATTAAATTTATTGTAACGGGCCAACTAGTGCATTAGTTACAAATAAATGTTATTTGTAATGGGAAATAGTGAAAGCTCGTTACGACTATGACTTTTTCAAACCCTTAATAAGGTTATTTGTAACGGGCACTAAACAGGGCCCTTTACAGATAATGAGTTATGTGTAACGAACATGGGCCTGTTACAAATAAGAAACTTATTTGGAACCCCCACAAACGTAACGCCTAATATCCGTCCAAAATGTCACTTTTTGCCCGATACGACTAGGAAATTTTCCACTAGTGACTGGAGCCGTAGTCATACGCTCCTTTGAGGTCTGAAATGCCTCTTCACACTTATCACTCCACTCAAACATACAGTCTTTCTGCATTAACGACGTCATTAGTTTAGCAATTCTCGAAAAGTCCTTCACAAACCTCCTATAATAACCTGCTAACCCTAAGAAACTCTGTACATCCGTTACATTCTTAGGTGTAGGCTACTCCATTATTGCTTCGATTTTGGCTGGATCTACTTCAACTCCCTCTTTTGACACAATATGTCTCAAGAATGCTACATTCTCCAAGCAGAACTCACATTTCCAGAACTTATTAGCATACAATGCATTATCCTTTAATGCCATCAAAATTATCCTCAAATGTTCCACATGCTCCTTTTTACTCTTAAAGTACACCAAAATGTCATCAATCAAAACAAGCACAAATTTATCCAAGAATCGTTGGAAAATCATATTCATTAATTCCATGAAAATTGCTGACGCATTGGTTAAACCAAAAGGCATAACAGTGAACTCATAGTGCCCGTATCTAGTACGAAAAGTCGTTTTCGGTATGTCCTCATTAGCAATTCTCAATTGATGGTATCCTCGGTAAAGGATACTTATTTTTTATTGTCACCTTATTCAACTCTCTATAGTCAATGCACAACCTTAGACTCCCATCTTTCTTCTTTTCAAACAGTACTAGTGCTCCCCAAAGTGAAGCACTAGGCCTAATGCAACCCTTTTCCAACAACTCCTGTAACTGCTCTTTCAACTCACTCATTTCTGCATGTGTCATCTTGTAGGGTGATCTGGAAATAGGTTTTGATCCTAGAACTAATTATAGGGTAAAGTTAATCTCTCGCTTAGGAGGTATTACCTATGTCACGTAAACTGATGGATCCTAATACACTTTCGTGATTAGCCGGTTTAACAAGGTCATAACTCACATTAACTGAATTAAAGTGATTCTAACATAAAAGCATCCATCAAGTCAAGCAAATCATATTAATTATCTTTGAATTAAAGTGATTCTATCAATAATCTCTTGTGTGTCGTTTAATTAAACTGAAGTTCATTTACCGCATATTAACTGTGAGTGGCTAACTATTTGCTTTCTCTTTGACCACACATTAAACTGTGAGTGGCAACATGTATTAAAAATAATATTTCCTCATTAAATTCTTTTAATCATGTGAATAAAAATTCACAAACTACTTTTCTTCTTGATTAAGTAACTAGCCAACCTCAATAACTTCCTTTCTTCCTAAATAAGTTGTTGGCCATTCCAATTAAATCTTTTAGAATTTATATTGCTAAAAACATGCAATGTTAAAATAATATAAAACCATACTTCTAATAAAACTTGTCATGCATGTCAATTCACATTCCAAACAAGCACCACAACATAACATAAAATAAAGGATCATCCAAGCAAGAATTCTACTTCCTATGTTTTCCTTTAGTAGTTACGTAGCTTGTAGAATAGTGGTGATCCGCCACAACTTCTAAAAGTCGACTATTAGAAAATTTCCGACATCAAGAAAACCAAAACTAAATTAAAACCTTGTTGACTAACTTCTACTACATCTCTAAACTAACTTTCTATATTGTAAACCTGTCCAAAACATTCCCTATATGATCTCTATTAAATTCCATACTTTACTTTAACTATTCTATTGCAAAATACTCGATTTTTGGAAAATTGTTTATACTTTATAAAACCTCAACTTACATTTTATGTCACTTTAGAAAAGTGGACAGCAATTCAAAATAGTCAAAACTCCTTGAAAGACCTCAAAAACAACACAATTCAATCATACAATGTAGTACTTAATTTATATGATTAATTCACGCTAATTACATACTTTAAAACATTAATTATTCACCTTACAAAATCTAGACAGCATGTTAAACATGCTTAAAATAACTTTTAAACTTCATGAAACATATTAAAAATCATATTTAACATTATATTATCATGTGATCATATTAGCATGACATGAACACTTAAAACTTATTTTAACTTGCTTTTATAAAATTTTCAGATTTATTAATTAACTTTAAACTCATGAAAAATAAACCTAAACTTCATAAAATCCAAGAAAACATATTAACTTCGATATATAATCATAATACTTTAAAACTAATTCATAAAACATAAAACATGATTAAATTCATGATCATAAAGCAAAACCCTAGTTTTCAAGTTTCATGAACATATATTATATTTCAAAACTAATACTCAAAACATGATTGAAATGACTTAAACATGCTTAAAACATAATTATAAAACATGATTATAAATTATGGACAATAATTAAAAAGATTCGAAGAAGTTATTTTTTTTTTTAATAAGATCCGAAAATATACCATAAGGGGAGGACCAAGGGTGGCCACGGTGGCAGGGCTAGCGGGGAGACGGGCTCCGGCGGGGAACAATGAACTTTTTTTTTTTTCTTTTTCTTCGGAAAATTGAACACCCCTATAAATTTTTTTTTGGACTCGTTTTTTCTCTTTCTTTCTCTCTCTAAATTTTTGAATCTTAAATCACCAATTTGCAAAATAAAATCTTCAAATTGGGTTTTAAGGGGTATATATAGGCCCCAAAGTAGGATTGAAAGCTCATAATTATTTTAAATAGTGGAAAATAGTGTTATGCCCTTGCCTTAAAATAAATTAGGAAACTCAAAAAATTCTTTTCTTTGAAACTTTCCAAAATATTTTATAAAACATAAAATATACTTATAAACACAAAATAATTATTTTTAATTTAAATTTATTTAAATTCTTCTATTTAATACTCTTTTTGAATACAACTTATCAATGAAAATATTAAAATCATACGTATAAAATACGAAAATAATTCCTTAAAATACGTGAAAATATGGGGCATTACAGTGACTCTCGTGGAGACCCTAGTCAACCCGGTGAGGGTTGGCCATAAGGGTGTACAGGTGGTTGGCACCCCTACGATTCTTGTCCTTTCGAGTTTGGTAACTAGCCTAATGCACCACGCTATGATTGGCATCTATACGTCGATGCTAGTGGACCCGTTATGGTTCCCACCTACAACTATAGGCGCGCGGGACCATCCATCTCCTTGAGCATCGGGACGATGCTTCGTCCAAGCTNGGGGGGGGGGGGGGGGGGGGGTGTCCTCTTACATTGCTGTGCATAGGTAGGTAGCTAGTGGTGTTGATCTTTGGTCGTAATAGCTTGGGGTTTGTTTGTGATTTAAGGGTGATATCTTGTGGAAGCTTTGAGTGAGCTAATGTGGTGATTTGTTCAGTTTTTGATGTCCTTTTTCTTGATAATTGATGATTAAAGTTGATGATGGGTGATGATTGGTGTTTTTGATGATGATGTGTTGATTGATCTTTTTACTCCTACCTTTGAAAAATCCAAATTATTCTCTCTTTTCCCCTCTTTCCTTAAAAATTGATTGATAATTATTCTCTCTTTTCCAAGTTAGGATTTTGTTGTTGATTATACCTATAAATAATTAAGTTTTACACTTTGAAAAAAATAAAATTCAATACTTGAAATTTTACGGAAATTTGTGCAATTATACTTGTTCGAATTTTCTTCATAAATTTGTGACTCACAATTCTGTTGCAAATCATTTGCGACGGAAATTCCGTCGCATGTTTGGAAATTTGCGACAAAAATTTTAGCAATGGACATTTTGCGACAGAATTTTTTAAGTTTGCAACGGAATTTGTTCGTCGCAAAATTGCTGTTATCTTGTAGTGTTTTGGGAGATATTAGAACTTTTATCCTCCTACATGACAATTATTCCGTGTTGAACATACCTCTTAGTGCATGATGGAAAGCCCTTAGATGAAAAATGGGGCGAAAATAAAAAAAACGGGGTCAGGGACCGTGCGCATGGGTACAAGGCTTACGATGCAGCGCACGCTGGCCCGTCTCCTCTTTGTTTTTTTCCTTTGCTTTTAGCTCATTTGCTTCATTCATTCACATAAAACTAGCACGAACAACAGCTCTAGCTCCCAATCTTCACCATTTCCAAACCTTAATCTTCAAATTTTATGCTTCCAAATTCTCACAAATCATCAAAGTACTCAAGTAAGTAATGTTCTTCACGGTTTTTGGCTTTTTTTCTTCTGTTTTTGTCATGTTTTTGTGGTTATTCATGTGAATTTTGAAATATGGGGTTTTTGAAGTGGTGATTTTTTGTGAAATGTTTTTGGTTTTTGGATTTTATGCATGAAATGTAGCATTTTGCAAGTTGTTTCGCTTAAAATGGTTGATAATTTAGTGAAAACTAGAGGTTTAATGTTTAGTTGTTCATGGTGTTGATGTTGATTATGGAGGTTGAAATGCTTGTGCTTGATGATGAAATGTGATGATTTTGTATGGTTATATTTGTCAACTTTAAATTGGTATGAACTACAATTTGGTCATGGCATGCTAAATTGCTCACTTCCTAACTCATAGAAGTAGTAGTAGTAGCGAAGAATGTAGTTTCTGAATGAGTTAGTTCGTATGAATTGATTGCATTTGTGAGCTCATGAGTGCCCCAAAAACTTATAGAATTTGATCATTTCAGTGCAAAATGATATCTTCATCATGATAGGATGAAAATTTTAACACTTTACAGACTTTGAAAATTTGAGCTCGATTAGGCTAGTAGTGACTAAGATTGTCTCATTTGGCCCATTTTCCTCATTAAATGTGGAATTGTCACAAAATTTGATAATTTGGTCATCTTAGGGAAAAATGAATCAAATTAATCAAATAAAGGTGTCTCTGAAATGTGAAATAGGAAATGACTTGCAATTTTTGTCAAATTACGAAAGTTTGACCAAAATCACCTTTTAATGGCATTATTAGTTCACATAGGGAATATGAATTAACTTGTCATTAAAACTTAAAATTTTGTCCCATACCTTAGGAAAAATGATTCAAATTAAAACTTAATAGCAAAATTTGCATCTTTTTCAAGAATACCAAAAAAAAAAAAATTCAATTTTGCTCAATTTGTGCCGAAAAGTGCCGAAACTTGGTCCAAACTTGTTGAAAATTGTAGGAAATTGCATGAGACTTGGTATGTCATTGAAATTGTATCTTGATAGTGTTAGTGGAGCTTGTATAGAATATTATTATATTATGCGAAGGGCTCGCATATTATCTTTTTGTTGAGTAGGGCACACACTATATATTGTCATTATGGGAAGAATGGTGCATTCTTCATGAACTGGGATTGGATAGCTGTTGAAATGCCTTGAGCATGGTTGGAACATTGTGCATGTTTGAGTTATTTCCTTTGCAGGCACAATGAGTCGTAATGCATGGTTGGCGTTGTCCAAATACAACTGAAATGTTGCGAAATATACACGGACTATGTTCCTTTTGATTGAATAGGATGTCTAGGATCAAGGGCGGTCATCCTTCTATTTCCCTTCCAATGGAGAGTAGCCGATTTTCCTTCTTTTCGGCTGGATGGATTCCAGATCAGCTAGTGTTTCCGTATGAGAAGCACATTTCTAATCGTCCTTCTGTTGGAAGGGTGACATTATTATCTTTTTTATGCATTGAGATTTTCAGTTTTATAAGTTATTTTGGTTTGGACTGGTGTTTCTCTTTTTTGCAGGCGGTATACTCTAGGAGAGGGTTGTCATTCAGCATTCTACTACGAGGTTTGTTACTCCTCACAATCTTCCTACTTCCATGTTTGGTTTAGGGGGATCGATGACTTATTTGGGTGCTACTCAATAGCGAGGAGATACCATCATACCCTTGTCCCTGCTGGTATACCATGATTACCCTTACGAGCATCATCTGCTTCGGTTGAGGGGACCTCCTACTGTAGGATTAGCTGTGAGTTCATGACTTCATGTGGGTTTTTCTATTTCATATGTTGTTGATTGTTCTTAGAATTTTTGATTTCTTATTTTTTCTTTTTTCTTTTTTTTTTACAGAATGATTACCTCAAAGGAAACCTCCCTGATGCTAACTTGACTGTTACCTATTAGACCCCGAGAGGGGAGTGCTCTCACACCATCCTAGATGGGGAGGAGGTTAAGATTACACTTCCTCCAAGCTTCACCCATGTACGTACTGTTTCAACTTTTAGTTTTTTTCTATCTCTTTGTTTGGATTTGATGACTGACCAATCTTTGTGCTTTGTAGCTTGGCCTAGATGGTACGAAGAAGATCTTCAGAGGCGTGGTTGTCCTCAAGCGGTTGGTGGGTGTGGACCTGAGGCTTTGGGGGCCCACATGCCCTTTTTACGGATATTTAATGTCTTTTGTTTGATTTCATAGTGTGAGTATGCTTGGCTTCGGAAGTGAGTCTAGAAGCACAAAACTCAAGTAGAGAAGTCGCCACTGTCCTCCTTTCGAGAGCTAACCAAACCCCAATAGGTCATATCTCAAGGGGAAAGTGACAGTCAAGGATAAGAAGGTCTCATATCTCTTGATTCGGGGATGAGGGTAAGGACAACAGCAGGTCACAGTGTGCCCCCGCTTATAGCACCCTCTACTTGTTTTTAGGTTTAATTTGACAATCACAATATTGAATTGTAACATATATATTTCCGGTTTAGACCTAGAAACACATGGAAATAAGGCAAGGCGGGTGTTTAGTTAGTGCACACATTTTTTTCGGTTTATCATGCATGGGTGATCGCTTTAGTATTTAAGTTGATTTTAATCTTGAATTAGTTGAAAATTCCTTTTTAGGTATGTTGAGGTAAACATGGATTCTATGTGACTTAAAGCATTAAACACTTAGCATGGATTCACATAAGTCCTAAAGCAATGTCGAATTATCAATTAGTCAATGTTGCATGGATTTGATTATAAATATGTCGATTGTCTAATAAAGAATAAAAACCATGTAATCATTGGCCTCATTCGAAGTAGTAGCAGTAGCAGCAGTAGCAGCAGGAGTAGCAGTAGCAAGAGTAGGAGTAGGAGTAGCAGTAGCAGTAGCAGTAGTAGCAGGAGCAGGAGCAGGAGCAGGAGCAGGAGCAGGAGCAGCAGCAGCAGCAGCAGCAGTAGCAGCAGTAGCAGTAGTAATAGTAGTAGTAGTAGTAGGAATAATAATAATAATAATAATAATAATAATAATAATAATAATAATAATAATAATAATAATAATAATAATAATAATAATAATAATAATAATAATAATAAGCTTTGAGTGAGCTAATGTGTGATTTGTTCAGTTTTTGATGTCCTTTTTCTTGACAATGATGATTAGTTGATGATGGGTGATGATTGTGTTTTTGATGATGTGTTTGATTGATCTTTTTACTCCTACCTTTGAAAATCCAAATTATCTCTCTTTTCCCCTCTTTCCTTAAAATTGATGGATAATTTTCTCTCTCTTTTCCAATTAGGATTTTGTTGTTGATTATACCTATAAATAATTAAGTTTTACACTTTGAAAAAAATAAAATTCAATACTTGAAATTTTACGGAAATTTGTGCAATTATACTTGTCGAATTTTCTTCATAAATTTGACTCACAATTCTGTTGCAAATCATTTGCGACGGAAATTCCGTCGCATGTTTGGAATTTTGCGACAAAATTTAGCAATGGACATTTTGCGACAGAATTTTTTAAGTTTGCAACAATTTGTTCGTCGCAAATTGCTGTTATCTTGTAGTGTTTTGGGAGTATTAGAACTTTTATCCCTACATGACAATTATTCCGTGTTGACCATACCTCTTAGTGCATGATGGAAAGCCCTTAGATAAAAATGGGGCGAAAAAAAAAAACGGGGTCAGGGACCGTGCGCATGTGACAAGGCTTACGATGCAGCGCACGCTGGCCCTCCCTCTTTGTTTTTTCCTTTGCTTTTAGCTCATTTGCTTCATTCATTCACATAAAACTAGCACGAACAAAGCTCAGCTAGCTCCCAATCTTCCATTCCACCAAACCTTAATCTTCAAATTTTATGCTTCCAAATTCCCACAAATCATCAAAGTACTCAAGTAAGTAATGTTCTTCACGGTTTTTGGGCTTTTTTTCTTCTGTTTTTGTCATGCTTTTGTGGTTATTCATGTGAATTTTGAATATGGGTTTTGAAGTGGTGATTTTTTTGTGAAATGTTTTGGTTTTTGGATTTTATGCATGAAATGTGCATTTTGCAAGTTGTTTCGCTTAAAATGGTTGATAATTAGTGAAAACTAGAGGTTTTGTTTAGTTGTTCATGGTGTTGATGTGATTATGGAGGTGAAATGCTTGTGTTGATGATGAATGTGATGATTTTGTATGGTTATATTTGTCAACTTTAAATTGGTAGAACTACAATTTGGTCATGCATGCTAAATTGCTCACTTCCTAACTCATAAAGTAGTAGTAGTAGTCGAAGAATTATTTTCTAATGGTTATTTCGTATGAATTGATTGCATTTGGGAGCTCATGAGTGCCCCAAAAACTTATAGAATTTGATCATTTCAGTGCAAAATGATATCTTCATCATGATAGGATGAAAATTTTAACACTTTACAGACTTGAAAATTTGAGCTCGATTAGGCTAGTATGACTAGATTGTCTCATTGGCCCATTTTCCTCATTAAATGTGGATTGTCACAAAATTTGATAATTTGGTCATCTTAGGGAAAATGAATCAAATTAATCAAATAAAGGTGTCTCTGAAATGTGAAATAGAAATGACTGACTTGCAATTTTTGTCAATTACGAAAGTTTGACCAAAATCACCTTTAATGGCTTATTAGTTCACATAGGGAATATGAATTAACTTGTCATTAAACTTAAAATTTTGTCCCATACCTAGGAAAAAATGATTCAAATTAAAACTTATGAGCAAATTTGCATCTTTTTCAAGAATACCAAAAAAAAAAATTCAATTTTGCTCAATTTGTGCGAAATGCCGAAACTTGGTCCAAACTTGTTGAAATTGTAGGAAATTGCATGAGACTTGGTATGTCATTGAATTGTATCTGATAGTGTTAGTGGACTTGTATAGATATTTTTATTATGCGAAGGGCTCGCATATTATCTTTTTGTTGAGTAGGGCACACACTATATATTGTCATTATGGGAGAATGGTGCATTCTCCATGACTGGGATTGGATAGCTGTTAGATGCCTTGAGCATGGTTGGAACATTGTGCATGTTTGAGTTATTTCCTTTGCAGGCACAATGAGTCGTAATGCATGGTTGGCGTTGTCCAAATACAACTGAAATGTTCGAAATATACACGGACTATGTTCCTTTTGATTGAATAGGAGTCTAGGATCAAGGGCGGTCATCCTTCTATTTCCCTTCCAATGGAGAGCCGATTTTCCTTCTTTTCGGCTGGATGGATCCAATCAGCTAGTGTTTCCGTATGAGAAGCACATTTCTAATCGTCCTTCTGTTGGAAGGGTGACTTATTATCTTTTTTATGCATTGAGATTTTCAGTTTTATAAGTTATTTTGGTTGGATGTTTTTTCTCTTTTTTGCAGGCGGTATACTCTAGGAGAGGGTTTGTCATTCAGCATCTCTACTACAGGTTTGTTACTCCTCACAATTTCCTACTTCCAGTTGGTTTAGGGGGATCGATGACTTATTTGGGTGGCTACTCAATAGCGAGGAGATACCATCATACCTTGTCCCTGCTGGGTATCCATGATTACCCTTACGAGCATCATCTGCTTCGGTTGAGGGGACCTTCCTACTGTAGAAATTAGCTGTGAGTTCATGACTTCATGTGGGTTTTTCTATTTCATATGTTGTTGATTGTCTTAGAATTTTTGATTTCTTATTTTTTCTTTTTTTCTTTTTTTTTACAGAATGTTACCTCAAAGGAAACCTCCTGATGCTAACTTGACTGTTACCTATAGACCCCGAGAGGGGAGTGCTCTCACACCATCCTAGATGGGGAGGAGGTTAGATTACACTTCCTCCAACTTCACCCAGTACGTACGTGTTCAACTTTTAGTTTTTTATCTCTTTGTTTGGATTTGATGACTGACCAATCTTTGTGCTTTGTAGCTGGCCATATGGTACGAAAGATCTTCAGAGGCTGGTTGTCCTCAAGCGGTTGGTGGGTGTGGACCTGAGGCTTGTGGCCCACATGCCCTTTTACGGATATTTAATGTCTTTTGTTTGATTTCATAGTGTAGTATGCTTGGCTTCGGAAGTGAGTCAGAAGCACAAAACTCAAGTAGAAAGTCGCCACTGTCCCCTTTCGAGAGCTAACCAAACCCCAATAGGTCTATCCAAGGGGAATTGACAGTCAAGGATAAGAAGGTCTCATATCTCTTGATTCGGGGATGAGGTAAGGACAACGCAGGTCACAGTGTGCCCCCGCTTATAGCACCCTCTACTTTTTTTAGGTTTAATTTGACAATCACATATTGAATTGTAACATATATATTTCCGTTTAGACCTAAACACATGGAAATAAGGCAAGGCGGGTGTTTAGTTAGTGCACATTTTTTCGGTTTATCATGCATGGGTGATCGCTTAGTATTTAAGTTGATTTTAATTCTGAATTAGTTGAAATTCCTTTTTAGGTATGTTTGAGGTAAACAGGGATTCTATGTGACTTAAAGCATTAAACCTTAGCATGGATTCACATAAGTCCTAAGCAATGTCGAATTATCAATTAGTCATTGTTGCATGGATTTGATTATAATATGTCGATTGTCTAATAAAGAATAAAAACCATGTAATCATTCCTCATTCGAAGTAGTAGCATAGCAGCAGTAGCAGCAGGAGTAGCAGTAGAGCAGAGTAGGAGTAGGAGAGTAGCAGTAGCAGTAGCATGTAGGCAGTAGAGCGGAACAGGAGCAAGAGCATGACTTCAGCAGCACATACCAGTAGAGTGTAATAGTAGTAGTAAGTTAAGAAG